>BQNB010091458.1:0-26874 GCA_026074375.1 Tanacetum coccineum
AAAAAGGAAGCACTTTGCAGCAAAAAGAGCAGAAGAGAAAAGGAACAGACCACCAACAAAAGCTCAACAAAGGAGTATCATGTGTACTTATTTGAAAAACATGGAAGGATGAAAGCCCAAATATTTGAAGAGCAAATCTTTTGATTCTATTTAGAATTTATTTGACAAAGCTATAAAAAGGGTAAACACATTTATAGATATGGATACAAAGTTGGTGAAAGAAAGTTCAAAGAAAGCTGGTGCAGAGATAGCACAAAAGAGCAGTTCAAAGAGAGCATGAGATAAGCTAGAACAAGAAAGTATTAAGAAGCAGAAGGTGGATGAGGATAAAGAGACAGCAGAGCTTAAAAGTCTGATGGAAGTCATTCCTGATGAGAGGAAGTAGCAGTTGATGCTATTCCTTTGGCTACTAAGCCTCCAACTATTGTTTACTGGAAGATCCACAAAGAAGGAAAGAAAAGCTATTACCAAATAATCAGGGCTGATGGAAGTTCAAAGATGTACTTAGTGTTCTGTCATATGCTTAAAAGTTTTGACATAGAAGACTTGGAAACTTTGTACAAGTTGGTAAAAGCTAAGTATAGATCAATAAGACCAGTGGAGGACTTAGATTTAGTTTTATATGGAGATTTAAAGACGATGTTTGACCCACATGTTGAAGATCAAGTATGGAAAAATCAGACTACAAAGTATTTAAATGAAAGCTATATGATTCATGTGGAGTATATTCATTGAGAAAGAAAAATGTGTACATTCATATGTTGGTAGAAAAGAGATATCCTCTTAAAGCACCTACAAACTGATATGTTAAACAAGAAGCTTAAAGCTGATCATTGGAATGAAATATGTTATCAGCTTCTTAAGCTCATCACAAAACAGCTCAAGAATCAATGAAGTATTTGGAAGCATCCTCCTGGTGATCAATGAAGCTTTTAATGAAGAAACTTGATGATTTTGAAGATAAATATCAAGTTTAGTGGAGGATTGTTGGGATTAAAAGACTTCTTGATGATCTTAGAGTTACTGCTACTAAGGTTTGTGTTAATGATGCTAAGCATAAATTAGTGATGTTAGTAATCTTAATGAAAAATATGCTAAGTAGTTAGTACTGCTAGTGTAAGTTACTACTGCTAGTGTATATTACTACTGCTAGTTACTACTGCTAGTGTAACTTAGTACTGCTGGTGAAGATTGAATAAAACTTTTTAAGTAGTTAATACTGCTTGTACACGGTTAATGTTGCTGGTACAAAAGTTACTACTGTTGGTGTTAAAAGTTAATGCTGCTGGTATGAAAGTTACAACAGCTGAAAGATTACAACTGCTGGAAGAGTTTATGCTGACAGAGAAGAGATCAAAAGACTTATCAAAGAAAGGATAAAGATTGCTTGAAGATCAAGATTACTTACATGATAAGTATTAGTTAGTTATAGAATAGATCATAGAGAATATTCTATATCTTTAGAATATATTGTAAATCAACTAGGACTCCTTGGTGTATAAAAGGAGGTCCTAGGGCATAGAGTTTGGTATCAAAAACTGTATCAAAAATGAGTCATTCATAAAGTTGTTCATAGCTTCAAGGTTTTTTAACCCTAACACTAAGAGAGTATTCGTATTATTTGTAATAATAACATTGGAGCTTTTATTGTTGAATTATATTGTTCTGTGTTACTATTTCATTGAAGAATTCTTCTTATATTAAAGATTAGATTCTGCATAATCTTTAGTATTATCAAACAAAGTTTTTTAACTAAGTTGTGTTAGATTTATCTAGCAAAACTAAACCTTACACAAGCTAAGGAATTCAAGATCTATTCAAGTGGGACTAACAAGGAACTCATTGTTGCACTCAGAGGTGAAATCTATTTTGTGAAGTTCATTATCAACTCAGAAGAAGATGATATTGAACTTGGGGTGATTTTTGGTAGATCATTCTTACGCATGATCAAGGCAATTACTGATTTCGGGGCTAGAACTATCATAATATGCCCTGATATTGATCCATTCTTGGAAGAAACCAAAGAAGAAGAAAAGAGCAATGATGATTGGGACTGTTTGCTTGATTTTAACATAGATGATGTATGTTGGGATCAAAAGACTTCATGATGATCTTGGAGTTAATACTGCTTTAGTAAAGTTACAACTGTTAGCATAAAGTTAGTACTGCTAGTGTAACTTAGTACTGCTGATGAAGAATGAAGAAAATATTCTAAGTAGTTACTACTGCTTGTACACAATTAGTGTTGCAGGTATAAATGTTAATGTTGCTACTGCTTACAACTGCTAATAGATTACAACTGTTAAAAGAGTTTCTACTGTCAAAAGGATAAAGACAAGAGAAATGATTAAGATGAAGATGTTTATTCAAGATCACTTACGGATAAGTATGAATTTTTTTAAAAGATAGCATATCTTTATTAAGTTAGAAGATTTACAGTTATTTTTATAAGAATTATAAAGATTTGTAGTTATTTGTAAAGGACTCCTGGTATTATAAATGAGATCCTAGGTTATGGTTATATATATACATTCATATGTTTATGATATATAGCTTCAAGGTTGTAAACCCTAGTACTACATAGAGTACTTGTATTATTGATAATAATAATTATGAAGCTTTTTAGTAATATCATTGTTCATACAGTTTATTGTTTCATTTATATTCTTCTAAGTATTAAAGAGTAGATTCCACATACTCTTTAGTATTCATAAAGTTTCTACCATAGTTGTTTTGGTATTATCCAAAGTAGCTTAACCTTTACATGCTAAGGAATCAATCTTAAGTTATGATCAACAAGTGGTATCAAGCTTGATGTTCTGAAACTTTGATCTAGAAAAACTAACAAGAAGAACTCTTTACTCACAAGGAAGAGATGGATCTAAAACTACACAAACCACTACTACTGCAAAGTTGCCCATTCTCAACTAGTTGAATATGATATTGGAGGCTGAAGGATTGAGAAATACTTCAAGGTACAAGACTATGCTTTATGGGACGTCATAGAGAATAGAAACTCATTCAAACCATCAGCTCAAACAACAATAAATGCTGATGGTACCTCAACTACACTAATACCAGGTCCTGTAACTACTGAAGAAAAGGTTCAAAAGAAGAATGACGTGAAGGCAAGAAGCATGTTACTGTGCACTATCATAATTAACAATCTAAATGAACATTTAATCCAGTACAAAGATGCTAAACTGTTGTTTGCTGCATACAAACAAGATTTGGTGGTAATGAAGCCACAAAGAAGCCCCAAAAACTCTTCTGAAGCCAAATGTATGAAAATTTATGCATCCAAGAACAGAGTCTCTTGACTCTATATTAACACTTCAAAAGATAGTAAAGAGACAGCCGCTATCTTAGGTGAAAATATCACAAGAAGACTCAATTTGAAAATTTTTGAGAAGTCTGCCTTCAGAGGTGGAATACTCATGATTGTGGTCTGGAGGAATAAACCTGATCTAGACATAAGGATCCTTTGAATGATGTCTAAAACAATTTCAAGATTGTTGAATAAGAGGTAAAGGAACAGCAAGCTCAAGGCACAAGTTACTCAGAAATATGGCTTTTGTGTCATCCCCAAGCAGTACTAATGAAATTAACACTGCTTATATTTTAGAACTGCTAACACTCAAGTAGCCCTTGCACTCAAGATAGCACTAATAGATAAGCTATTAACTCAAGTATAGTACTGCAAACTTAAGCGCTGACCGACTGTTTTCTGCATTTTTAGCCCAGTCACCAAACGTCTCAACTTGTATATGAGGACCTTAAACAAATCCATGAAGATGACATAGAAGAGATGGATTTGAAGTGGCAGTTATCATTGTTGAGCATGAGGACAAGAAGGTTTTATCACTATCAATGGGAGTGACATAGCTGGATATGACATGTTCAAGGTTGAGTGTTTCAACTGCCACAAGATGGGACACTTTACAAGGGAATGTAGAGGACCTAAGAACCAAGATAGCAGGAATAGGAATCAAGACAGCTTTAGAAGGACTATAAATGTGGAAGAAACTTCTTCTAAAGCCATGGTGGCTATTGATGGAGCCGGTTTTGACTAGAGCTATATGGCAGATGAAGAAGTCCCTACAAACATGGCTCTTATGGCTTTTTCAGACTCTACGGTACATAATGACAAAACTTGTTCAAAAACCCACTTCTAAAAAAGCTTGAAAACTCTTAAAACTCAACTTGATGCTTTAAAAATAGAGTTAACAAATCTGAGTTTAAGTTAGCTACTACTACATATAAGAGGTTAGCATCTGTAGAAAAAGCAACATGTCTTTATAAAAAGAATGAAGTTGTTCTTGTTAGCAACTATTTGTTCTTAAAAGAGATATCTCAATAAAGACTCGAAAAATTAGCATGCTAAAAAAGTGAGGTAGAAAAGTTTAAAAGCAAGAAAAAGCTATCAACTTAAATTGAAAATTTTTGATATACTATCTAAGAGTCTAGACAAATTAATAGGGAGTCAGATAACTCATAAAAGTAGAAAGGGTGTGGGGTTTATAAGCTATAATGATGTTCTACCTCCCCCTACAGGGTTTATTTTCACGTCCTCTATCTTGATTGTCCCTACTCTGGTCTAGAGGAGTTTCCCAAGCAAACAACAGCTAAGTTTGTAGGCATGGACTAAGTCTAATAATAGTTTAGAGAAGATATTTCTAATGAGGTTAGGGAATCTCCTGATGCCCCATTGGTTGAGGAGTTGGTGTCAGATGATAAGTTAGAAATGAAAACTGTTTTTTCTACTCTTGCTAAGATGGAATTTGTTAGACCTAAACAACAAGAAAAACTAGTTAGGAAACCAGTTAAGTATGTTGAAATGTATAGGTCACAAAGTCCTAGGGGAAATCAAAGAAACTAGAATAATCAACAGCTAAGAAGTGACTTTGTGATGCACAATAAAGCTTGTTTTGTCTGTGGAAGTTTTGACCATGTGCAGGCTGACTGCAATTACCATCAAAGGGAAAGGGTGGTATCTTGGAATAATTATACAAGGGTGAATTACAATTATTCTGCTAAAAAGACTCACCCTAGTGCTCACAGGAACATGGTTCCAAGAGCAATTTTAATGAAAACTGGCCTAAGATCACTTAATACTGCTAGGCCTGTTAATACTGCTCATCCAAAAACTACAGTTTATAGTGCTAGACCTATGTCAAAATTTTCTAAATCAACACAATCAACTGTAAAGAGACCCTATCAAATAAGAACAGCATTAACTAACAAAATTTTTAGCCAAAAGGTTAATACTGCTAAGGAAATTTTTTATACTGCTAGGCCAAATTCAGTAGTAGTTAATGCTGTGAGGGCAAATCAGGTTAATGCTGTTAAGGCCTCAACATGTTAGGTTTGGATACCTACCAAACTTAATAGTGCATCAATTACTTTGAAGAGATATAATTATGTTGATGCACAAGGCAGCTCTAAGTCAGTGATGACTTGGGTCCCCAAAGGAAACTAATTTCCTTATTTTTATGTGCAGGGTCATCTGCAAAAAGAACTTCAAGGCCTGATATAATGTTTGCTGTATGTGCTTGTGCAAGATTCCAAGTCAAAATTAATGATGGAAATGCTTTTTGGAACGAAATTAGAGTTAATGCTGGTGACTCGGTTAATGTTGCTAGGCGTACACTTACTACTGCCAATATTAGTTAATGCTGTTAGGCATAAACTTACTACTTCTAGTTAAGTTAATGCTGCCAGGCATAACTTACTATTGCTGGGCTACTGCTGGGTCAATTAATGCTGTTAGGCTTAACTTAGTACTGCTAGTTTAAGTTAATGCCGTTGAGGGTGATTTCATAAATACTTCAAGTAAAGGTTTCAATCACTCATTTAATCGATTTTACACTTTGATATACTTTCTAATCATAAACCCTAACTCAATTTTATCATTCATCATCAAAACCCAACACAATGTCGAACCTAAAGTTTGCTGAAACTCACAATTTTGTTGCGTTTTTGGAGAAACCCAAAGAAAGTGATGGGTTTGAAGGAATTATTGATTTTTTAAATGCAAGTTCTATCAGATATGCGCTAACAGTGAATACCACCATCTATACTTCATGCATTAAGCAGTTCTGGGCTACTGCTAAGGCAAAAACTGTCAATGGGTAAGTGCAGATACAAGCCCTAGTAGATGGGAAAAAGGTGATCGTCACTGAGACAAGTGTGAGAAGAGCTCTTCAATTAAAAGAAGCTGAAGGTACTGAATGTCTTCCAAATGCGACAATTTTTGAACAGTTGACACTCATGGGGTATGAAAATCTTACACAAAAGCTTACATTCTATAAAGCTTTCTTTTCACCTCAATAGAAATTTCTTATCCATACAATTTCTGCAATGTATTAGTGCTAAGACTACTGCTTGGAACTAATTTACTAGCACTATGGCCTCAACTGTCATCTATCTTTCCATAAACCAAAAATTCAACTTTTCCAAGTACATTTTTGATAATATGGTGAAGAACCTGGAGGGTGGGGTTAAATTTCTAATGTATCCAAGGTTTGTGCAAGTGTTCCTGGATAAACAAGTTGAAGGAATAACCAAACATAAAGAAATTTATGTTACACCTTCTCACACTAAGAAGGTCTTTGCTAATATAAAGAGAGCATGAAAAGGTTTTTCTGGGAGAGTTACCCCTTTATTTCAAACTTTGATGGTTCAAGCTCCTGAAGAATTAGGTGAGGGTTCAGAAATACCAACTGATCCTCAACACACACCCATTATTATTCAACCATCTACATCACAGCCTCAAAAGAAACAACCAAGAAGGAAACAGAGGAAAGACACTGAGGTTCCTCAACCCAGTGGTTCTACAGAGCCTATCACTGATGAGGTTGCCAATGAGGAGCATGTACCTACATATTCCAATGATCCACTTTTCAGTGGTGAGGATAGACTGCAACTTAAGGAATTGTTGGAACTTTGTACAAAACTGTCTGAAAGAGTTATTGACTTGGAAAACACTAAGACCTCTTAAACTGCAGAGATAACTAAATTAAAGGAGAGGGTCAAGAAGCTAGAAAGGAGGAATAAGTCAAGAACTCCAGGGCTTAAAAGGTTAAGGAAGGTTGGTAGATCTGCACAAGTTGTTTCCTCTGAAGATGAAGGTTTAGGTGCTCAGAATGATGCATTCAAACAGGGGAGAAAAATTGTTGATCTTGATGCTGATGTAGAGGTTACTTTGGTTGATGAGGCTCAAGGGAGGAATGATGATAATTTAATGTTTGATACAGGAGTTTTTGATAAGCAGGAAGTTGAGGTTTAAAAAGCAGTTAGTACTGCTGAAGTTACTACTGTCAGTGCTACAACAACAACTGTTGATGAGTTGACTATGGCTCAGACCTTAATAGTGATCAAAGCAGCTAAACCCAAGGCTGTTACAACTGCTGCTACAACAACTACAACTACTGTTATAAGACCTAAGCCTAGAGGAGTTGTAGTTCAAGAGCCAAGTGAATTTAGAACAACAACATCATCTTCAAAAACATCACAACTTCCACAGGCTAAAGACAAAGGCAAGGCAAAGATGATAGAACCTGAGAAGCCTTTGAAAAAGAAAGATCAAATTTTGATTGATGAAGAAATTGCTTAAAAACTTCAAGCTCAGTTAAATGCTGAATTGGAAGAAGAAGAAAAGCTTGCAAAACAAAGAGAAGAAGATGCAAACATTGCTGAATGGGATAATGTTCAAGCTATGATAGATGCAGATTATGAGCTAGCTGCAAGATTATAGGCACAAGAGCAGGAAGAGTTGAGTGTTGAAGAAAAGTCAAAGCTGTTTGTAGAACTCATGAATAAAAGAAAGAAGCATTTTGCAAGACTTGGAGTAGAAGAGCAGAGAAGAAAACCACCAACCAAAGCTCAAAGGAGAAATCAAATGTGTACCTATCTGAAGAACATGGCTGGATTCACTCATAGTTAGTTGGTCCCCTGACAGAGCTTTTTAAGGTAGAAAAAGGATTATATGGTCTACATCCAGCTCCTTGTAGCTAGTATGAGGACTTTGTCTACCTTTTTATTAGAAAAATGGATTTTAGAGCAGGACAATAGGACAGACTTTGTTCTATTAAAAAGGTCTAAGGTGGATATTCTATGTTTAAAATATATGTAGATGATATCATTTTTGGAGTCTATAAGGAAGGAGTTATGCATTGAGTTGAGAAAATGATGCACAAGAAGTTCCGATGAGTCGATAGGTGAAGTCAACTTTCTTCTTAGGATTTGATGATATGTGCTTAAATTAACCTTACACTTCTATTTAATAAAACAAGCTTAAATCGAGACCAAAAACAGACATAAATGCCAAAATTTATGCTTGTTTGTGTTTTGGTTATGTGCATGTATCAGATATCAACAAAAAGACTAAAATAAGGCCAAAAAAACCAGACAAAAAACGGCACTGGATTGGAAAGAGCTAATGGAAAAACAAAGCCAAAGGCGAGTGATCTTAATGAGGCCAACCCAACCAATGTTAATGGGCCAAGTCAACTCAGTATGTCATTTTATACAAATGCTTTTAAACAATAAAAAGCCCAAATCCTTCTAATCTTAAACGGGCCAAATAATATTAATAAAAATGGCCAAGGAAAGAAGCCAACCCAAATAAGGACTTAACGGACATTTAGTCTCCACACCAGAAACATATCCACAACGTTAGTCTCACGCATGACATCGTTAGTCCCTACACTAACTCCCGTTACCCGCTTCATCTTCATTTGAAAGTATAATAAAATATGAGCAAAAAAATGGCGCATTGAATGGTCAAGGTCAAAGCAATTAATGTGCAATTTCAAATTAAATGGAAAATGTCAAAGCAATAAATGGGCGGTTTTAAGTTGATTGGCTGTGATTATTGCTTTCCATAAGCAATTTTAGAAGGTTTTGAATATGATTGCAGTTTTTCCTCAAAGATGCACTGGCATTCCTTTAAATTAGGGATGGAAAATCAACATAAAAATCATCTAGGAGTAGTGTGGCTTGTTTTAAATTATTTATAATTTTCTAAAGCTTTTTTTTTACTTCTATTTGCCTGTAATTTACTTTTTTTGTAAGAAATTCTCTTCTCAAGTTTTTGGATTCCTTTTGATTGTATCATGGAAAGATTGGTTGATTGATGTCGATATGTTGTTGCATGGTTCAAATGATTTATAAAGAGTTTTTCAGGTTTTATCATTGATATTATATTGCTCTATTTTTATTTTATCATTCTTGTTATCTTTTCTTTTCTTTTGTTACTCGTAGAATAGATAACATTTTTGATTGATAGGTAGTAATAGTAGCAGACCGTGTGGATGGTCTGCAATTTCACTTCTTATTTATCTAATCTTTATTTTTATTTTTCTTGTTTCATTCGATGGATAGCAGCAGACATGTATGACTTTTTTGATATCTTATCTTTTCACTTTTCTTTGTTTTCTTTCCTTTTAAAAATTGGTAGAGTAGTAGTAGACTATTTTTAGTGAGGAGTAGTAATAGAATAATTGAGATTTTTCTTCATTTCAGTTTAGTAACAACAGCAGGTCACGAGCAGGGGGTATTTGTCTCTCATTTTTTTCGTGTCTTAATTTTGTATTTTTTTTTTTTTTTTTTTCATTTCAAAAATTATTGTTAATAGATTTAGTTTTCGTGTAATCATTTGAACGATGTTGCAGATTTGAAAGGTTTTATTTTATCGATCCATGTTTCCGTATTGATTTTGGTGTTAATGATTTGAACGAGTTGAATAAAATTTCCCAGTTGGTTCAATTTGCTTAATCGGTTAGTAGCATTATTTCCTTGGAGATTATGGCGTTATGGTGCGGGTTAATTAATGTCGGTAGTTTGCACGCTTCCTCATATTTGGTATATCTACTCTCTTAGCCTCTTTATTTTTAGCATGATAGTTGTAATTGCCATGTTTATTTTTTATTTTTTTGCCATTATTATAATGGTTAAAATTTAATTTAGTTGCTTAATTTGTCGCGTTTCTTTAATTTCGTTAACGTTTTTAATTAGAAATGAATTGCCTTAAGTTTTAAATTGCTTTTTTAAGTTTTATATTATGTCGGGTTAGATATAGATAACAAAATCTAACAATCCTTTGAACTATTCAAAATCCCGCATCACAAACATCAACGAATAAAGTTCAATTTCACGCCTTCGTTGGATACTTTAACGACCTTGGGAAACGACTTGAAGGGGGTTACTTTCGAAGTCGATACTTCCGAAACTATATTTTATTTGTGAGTTGGGTTATCGCTTGTTAAAAATGATTTGCCGATTTACCTATATTATATATATATATATATATATATATATATATATAAATATATATATCTCTATATATATATATATATATATATATATACTATTACTACGATCAATTTTGGCTGCCGCTCGCCGGGGGAGGCTTATTGTGTTTCGATTGTCAAGTTACGTGTTGAAGGATTGTTTTTTGAAGATCCTTCCTCGAAGTTAATTCTTGTTTTGTGATTATTTTCGGTTATATATAAAAAAATACAAAATATATAAAGTAATCAAAAATCTAAAAAAAAAATTTCAAAAACAACAAAGACATCGACGTTGTCAATTGTTATATCGGTTCACCTTTGGATTACAAACTATAAGAAACGGTATAAGGAGGGTTGATCAAGAAACTTCGAACCGGAAAGTGAAAGGTTTTTTAAAATGCTTCGCGCTTACCCGCTCTTCGCTTCTTTGTGCGTTTTTCTAGAGAGCTATCGTGTGCAATTTGACTTCCGGTTACCAATAATATTGTGTTTGTTTTTATAAATAATATAAAGTTTTCAAAAAAATTCTTCTTTATTCCAATGGTTTAATTCCTCATGGAATTATCCGTCGATTCATCTGTTTATTTGTGGAAGTCTAAGTGATTGAATATGATGTCCATGTTCTACTAGTGAGTTATGGAGGGTAACGACGATCATTATGGTTATGATTGTCATTACAAGTTCCGCTTGTTTACAAATAAGGAAGTTTGTTTCAATCAAACTTTGATAATTGTCCCATTAAACTTCACCAAGTTTCCACATCAATATCTTTGCTGGTGAAGAATACGCGGTGGGTCCTCATGCGACTTTTGAATGTCAACCGATGAATCAAAATTTCTATAAGCCCAATTTTTGCTATAATTCTAATTCTTCCGGTTTTGACCAATTCCAACCCGCAGTATCCCGTCATTCATCAACCTCGTCAGAAAATGAGTACGGAAATGTTGCTTGCTAAAGAGAAATATTAAAAGGGCTTTATAAGAACTGTTTGAAAAAATATAATCAAACCTCCATAAAGAAAACAGTATTGAGTATTGCTAGTGAGAAGAGTATTTTACAATTATGCAAACTTTGGAAGAAAAGCAAAATGTACAGAAAGTATGCAAGAAATTGCTGCTTCAAACTTCTAAAGTTTGCCAACTCATGTGTTAATACTTCGAATCAACTAAAAGCAGGAAGAGCAGAGATAGTTCTAATATTGGAAGCAATCCGTTTATTTCTGAGCGATGATGACGATTTTTACAGAGGAGAGTGATGAAAACTCCTTTATCAGATTCTATCACACCCGACTTACCAATTTACGGGCTGCTCTCTCGCAAGGAGGATGGCATCTGACACTATTTCGGAAAATGGTTTGGACGAAGAAATTGAGTCCAGTGTTAAGAACCTTAACCTAACCCCAAGTGAATCTGAGGATTTATCCGATTATGTAAGCGAGTGTGATTAGACCCTTTTTTGATAATTCTCTGATTTTTAAACAATAATTTTGAGAGATTTTCTCTTACTCCTTATTTGATTCTAATGATGATTATACCTTAGTGATGACGAGTCATCTTCTGAGGAAGATGTTTTGGTAGAAAATTTTAAAATTTACTCGAACCCTCTTCTCGAATTTAATGAAGAAATCTTTTCTAGTGAGACTAATCCGCTTTATAATAAGGTGTTAGAAGATTTCGATTCAATTCGGGAAAATGAAAAATGACACTTTATGTTGAATTGATTATTAGAATCATTTTCCTTCATAAAGATACGTGATAACTTCCCCCAATATTGATTTCCTTCTTGAGGAGTTCGCGGTTGAGCTCGACTTTATCAATCTAATTCACCTGGAATTGCTGAACGCAAACCAACTTTGATCCGAAGGAAAGCTATTCGTCTGTATTAAGAATTAATTTATGATATTCATCTCCTCACCCTCCGAAGAGCTTATTCTGAAATGATTTTAAAACGGAGAATAGTGGCTAGGAAAGAGTACCATATTGATAGATTTTTATCTTCTGAGATATGAATCAATCGACGATGAGGTGATTCTGCATTATAAGATTTCAACGATGATCTTGCTCACATCATATCTCCATCGGAGTATGAATATGTCTACGCTGATGATGAGTCCGATTCGGGAGATTTAACTACAGATGTGGTGGAAAATATTTTGGGAGATTCAACAAGAAAACTTCAAATGTCTCATCGGGGCTTTAAAGCTCTCAAGATCAGTCATAGTTTCTTTTATAAAAGCCCGATGATGATCTATGGAGGGGACATGCCAATCTTGGATGTTCCTTATCTCCATTTCTATCCTCCTTGACCAAATCAAGTATGGGAGGCTCAAGACTTGGTTACAAATTAAGCGCTTCTGGGAGGCATCATTGTGTTTTGTTTTCTGGCTATTTTCTAATAAGTTGTGACGTGAGGGGGGTCGGCTCTTCCAATCTTGTTTTTTTGTTTTCATTGTGATGATTTGTCTGGATTACCCAGATTATGAAGGACTCTCCGTGCTGTGGTTTTGTCAACGCTCACTCAGTCTTCATTCCTTTGCATGCTTATTCTTGGGGAATCCTTAATCTTGATATTTGGGACTAAACGTTTAATCTTTGGCATAATTAATAAACGGCTTTAGATTTACGTGAGATTCCCTTTTATATTAGGAATATACATTGAAATTAGTATGAGGGGGTGGCAACCCCACATTGAGGACAATGTATCGTTCTAGTATGAGAGGGGAATCTATCAATTTGATCTCACTTGCATTTGTCTATGTTTTTCATGTAACCTCGTTTTACCAAGAAAATACAAAAAAATGTGATTTTATGCTAAAAAAAATTAAATTTTTTTTTAAAAATAATATAAGTGTTTAACACAAATGTTGACTTTTCGTGTGAGAATAAGAATTAATCTTTTGACTTGACGGCGTGTTTGTTGGAGCTCTAGCTTACTCCCTTAACCTTTATAAATGTATAAGCTTTTGCTAGTCTTTTATACAAGAAGCTTTAAAATGCGACTTCTAGCTCAAAAGGCTAAGATTTTGCAAGTTTCCATAAATGACTTTAAATATGCAAAGCTTAATTTTATTTGGCTAAGCATTCGCGGATCTTTTTATTAAGATTTTAAAATTTGCAAAAAGAAAAGAAATGAGACGGTAAATTATAAGTTGGAATGCTAAGCAAGGATTAGTTGGTTATCTTAAAGGCTCATGAGTGTAATTTGTGGCTTTTTCTCCCTAGGTAGTAGCTTCCTAAAATGTCTAATAATAGTGTCTTTTTGAAAGGTACAAGGTTCAGAGATTATCACTTTAAAAGTTCTTTAAGATCAACATTTTTAGAGTCAAAAAGCTTTATCGATGACAATAACACAACCTCTTAAAATCACCCCCCAACTTAATACCAAAACACCCCCTCCCCAATATCCACAAAACTTAATACCAACACCAATAATTCCCCCCACCCCACCCCCATACATATTCCCCAAAACCACCATAATCACTTCATTAATCAAACATACCCACCCTTTCCCATACAAAAACACCCACTAACTCTACGAACCACTACCCCAACTACCACCACCCACAAATATCCTCCTCCTAAATAACCAATCACATAACAAACATATTTATACACACCCCTCACTTCAATTCACTCATATTACTTTCTTAACCTCTCCTCCTTACCACACCTTCCAACCCATCCACCCCATACAACCAAAATTATTCATAATAAGCATATTATCACCCCACCAATATAACCTTACCCCAAAAACATACCCTAATCCACCTACTTTTCCAATAATCCCCATCAAACATCTTTTATACCACAACCCTTACCCAAATCCTATCTTTTATTTCATTATCTCTCATAACCTTAATAAACATTTTCCCCTCACACCAAATCCAACCAAACCCAACCATATTACCCTTCCCCAATTCCCTCAATTAATCTAGAAGCACACCTCTCTCAGCTCTACACTATTCAACAGCGTTTTAAACTACATTAACCCCAACCCACCATCCTCCCCCCCTACCAAAGTCCCAGTAGACAAGGATCTCTGATAGACACACAGTATGCTCTTCTCAATGTAACCCTTGTTCATTATCCATAACAACTATCGCCCCCCTCCAGCTCTAGCACTGTTCATGACCCGTAATCCCCTTTATAACTTTCGCACCCCATACCAAAGCCCGTGAATCAATTATCTGGCGAAATAATGTCCTCTACTGTAAGTTTTCTGTTTCGGTGACTCCCCACCATGCTGTCTCATGTCAATATTGTAACGCTATCTAAACTTTCCAGTTGTGCTCATGTGAATTTGTTCACTTGGATGCTATAGCTAGTGTGTTTGGTGAAGTAAGCTCCCAACTAGCTCTTGTGATAGATCAGAATACAAGTGATATATACTCACGCATATCTATATTTGTTTAGGGTGCCAAATATAAGATTGGAGATCCTGTAGAATCGTGTGTATAAGTAGAGAATTAAACTATGAGTTGATGAATAGTCGTGAGATAATAGACATAAAGAGTGGTGTATGTATGATAAGTAATACGCTGTCGTTCGTGTGTAGAGTTGTGTATTGACTATCAATAGGTGTTCTGTCAATTTTAGTGTAGTAGTAATCGCGTCTTTTTTGTAGGAGCTCCCGTTTGTTTATCTGTTTACATCGTGTTATGTAGTGTATTTGTTGGTTTGCTGTAAGGTATAATGTCAGATTGAGATAAGGGGTGAGTTGAGAATTAGTGTTAGGCTCTCTTGTGTGTGCTCCGTTATATAATGAATCATGTGTGTACTTGTGTGTTTCTATTGGTGTAGAGGACCGACGGACGGAGATACGATTTTTAGTGTATGAGGTGGGGGTTGGTGGTGCAGTGAGAGACGCATTCTGTGCGCATCGATGTGCTTACATAACATCCCTTTTCTCATAAAACGTGTAGCTTGAAAGCGACAATGCTCGACTCTAAAGTCCGCATACGTTTTAGAACGTAACATGATCCTTAGATAGTGTGTATCTGTGCACAATTGGGTGTTAGTACTTGATTCATTTACAAAATGTTATTGCTCGTTCAAGAGCATTGCTTGCTTTTACTTAGGTTACAAATGCTTTTAAACTCTTATGTATTGCCTATTACAGGTTGCATTAAAAGTCCCTTCATAAACCGTTTTTAATTACTTGTTTGACAAGCACGATGATGTTGAATATAGATCTATTGGGGTCGGGTCACCCCTGTCCTTGTCTGGCTTAGTCAAGGCCTATCGGTGCGCATTTTCATTTGAGGTAGTACTTGGATGTTTTGGCAAAACATCGGATTTTAGGGCAGCGACTTGAGAACTCTTGTTAAGTCTTTGATGTCGTAAGCTTAGGGCAATAATAGTACTTTCTCTATGGCTTTGTATTTGTTATAATGGTCATACACTTGAAATCTTGTGGTCCACACTACCTTTACAGAATGTTACTGATTACTAAATACTTTTCATGAGACTGTGAGTGAAGCAGTGGGCACTAAAAACTTTTGGTTTTCGTAAATACTTTATGTGGAAAACTAGAAGGGGGGGGGGGGGTTGAATAGTTTGCCGCTTTTTAATTTAGTGTATCTTTTGTTTTTAAAAATTTAGATTCGAATATATATGATCTCAATGTTCACCCAATATGGACAAGTATAGCAGAAAATAAATGACAACAATAAAAAATATAAATAGGCAAGTAAAAAGGATGGAGGTTGAAGGATCAAACAAACACAAGGATGGATTTATATAGTGGTTCGGTAATGAAGCTCATCTTCACCCTACTCCACTCCCCGAGTACCCAACTCGAGAGTTCTCTTCACTATGTCAACAAACTCCCCTTAGGCGGAGAAAACCGTACACAAGTAGCTTACTCCAAATTTCCAAAACTAAGCCAAATGTCGAGTTCTAATCTTAGCTAGAACCAATCTACCACACTTTGTATTTTGAGGCCTAAAATATAACCGCACTATCATACACTTCATTCACCAAACACTAACAGATCACTTGTATCTATCTATTATTTCTACGATCACCATCGAATTTGCTATCACTCTCTATGATCACCATGATCTAACTATTACACACTTTACACAATATATACAAATGCTTTACAAGATATGATATAATCGTAACAATGTTACGAGAACACTAACTAAGCTATAATACTTCTTGACTTGATGATTGAAAGTATTCTTCTCTTGCACTTGAGGATCTAAGCTTGAATCACTTGGAAATAAATACTTAGAATTAAATGATCAAAGGAATGGAAGTGAATGTAAACTGATTTTAGAACAGAAAGAATATGTGTGCAAAAGGTGAAAAATTAGTTGGGAAAAGTCTACTATTTATAGGCAAAGCTAGGAGCGTTTTGGACAGGCCGCCCCCCATAGCTCCTATGCCAGCCCCCTTATCACTAAGGGGGGCCGCCCTTCCCTTTAAGGGGGTCGCCCATAGCTGGTCGCTCCCATTTTTGTCTTTTCCAGAGGAGGTGTTTCCTGGATCAAATATATCTGTTTTTAGGTGGAAAATTCGAATTCAAAACATTTATTTTGAATAAAACATTTCTTATAAATACAAAAATGTTTTGTATAAGTTATAAAAATGTTTGTTACATTTTATAAAAAATGTGAGGTTGAATAAAAATTCCTTTGATCATAAAATGCATTAAACATTTATTTATTCATACCTTTAAGTGATTAAATTTTTGAAATGAAAATTTACGACTAATTACTTGTTTACGTTTAATTTTACATTGGGCGGTTTTACAATTTGTGATTATCACAAAGTTAGTAGAGGTCGAAGAAATATTAATAACAGTTTTAGGGCATTATTTCTATTCAACAATCTCCCTCTTTTTCATGATTACAAAAATCTCAAAACTATAAAAATGTATATTATTTTTTAAACCAAGTATTTAGTGACTTTTATTGTTCCATTTTCCCTCCCTTTTTTAGATAAAAGGCTTCGTCGATAATATGGTA
This sequence comes from Tanacetum coccineum, assembly GCA_026074375.1. Taxonomy (NCBI): domain Eukaryota; kingdom Viridiplantae; phylum Streptophyta; class Magnoliopsida; order Asterales; family Asteraceae; genus Tanacetum; species Tanacetum coccineum. The sequence continues at coordinate 17,266 of BQNB010091458.1, forward strand.
AAACCGAAGGATGAATGCTCCTCCTTGATGTGTAATCCCCCTCGTTTGAGGGCACCAAGGAATCAAGCTATGAAAACTTTGCTACTAAACCAAGTTAGAGTAAAAGAACAATATAGATATCTAACATTTAGCAAAGTTGTGAAAAATATATAACAACCATCTTTCAACTATATAAGTATAGGAGAGACTTAACCAATGCTAGATAATTAGCTACACTAATAAATTAAAACATTAGGTTCAAGACCATTCATTAAAACATAAAGATTGTGTATAAAACACAATCATACAATAAGCATACACCGAATGAAATATTATACTTGAAGCATAATAATACATTCTACATAAATAGAAACTACAAAGATCCTAATTTGCCTAGATTTCCATTAGATGCCGTAGGACTTGCTTGCAAAAGTATTTGGTTGGAATTTTATTAGAAAGCGAGAAAAGGTGAGCATGTAACATGCTTAGTTGGTTATTTGTGGAGAGTTTGGGATGCTGAAGGTGGTTGTTAGAGGATAGTCTCGTATGAACTTGAAAGTGGTTGTTGGTAGAGTAGGCTGGGGTAAGAAAAAATTCACCAATTGAGATCTACACTTAGAGCTAAAGAATTGGTTTTGTTGTAACGACAAACATAGGCAATAGCAAATGATGTTCAACTTGATTCTATGTTGAGCGTGCTGTGAGACAAGTTGGGAGAATAGGGTGTTTTGCTGAGAGTGGTACGTTGTGAAAGGTACATGGCTTAGTCAGGTTTGATAAACCTTGGGAGTTGATTTATGTCATTAACAAGTGTTCCTTTGTTGGAGGGGAGGAGGTGGAGGGGAGTTTGAGTTGTCAGTTGAGAGAGGGTGAGATTGAGCAGCATCAAGACACTAGAAACTATGTGGATGATGAGTAAAGAGTGAGGAATGAAGGTTGGGTGAAATTAAGTTGGGATTGACACTTGAGAGTGGACTAATGAGAGCTTGGCCAGCTCTAGTGGACCACAAGGATCACCAGTGGAAGTGAATGAGGTTGTAGTGAAATTGGTTTGATTGTAGTAGAAGGAGAGTTTTTCATGTGAAGGGTTCATTAGGAGATTGTGGTTGAGGCAATTGGTTTGGTAAGTTACATCAACCACAGTTGGATGTGTTACAATAGTATAAAATCAAAACTTCTTTTTCCATACGGGTCTTAAGGACAATTTGGTACCTTGCTGTTTAGGACTAAAGGTTTTTGATGATAACGACATTGGAAGAAGACAAGATGAATTTGTTGATACTGTTAGTAGGCTGCGTAGTGATAAAAACACACGATATTCAGATATTTCTAACATTCATTATTACACTATAGACTTGACTAAACCACGCCAATCAAAGAGATTGTTGTATTGCGAGTTTTCCAAACACTTGATTTCAGATCATTTAACAAGCTGTATCAACTCTACAGCACGAACGAAACCAGTAAACCAATGTATGAAACCAGCATTCCCCCCCCTTATATCTCTTTTTAACCGCCCTATCTTATCATTAAGGGAATGCCCCCCAAATACCTCTTCCGTTAAGTCCTCTCACAAACATTACCAACCACTCTATCTTAATCTCAATACTCCCTATAGAAGTGATACTTTAACATACAACTCTCATCGTCTCCAACTTTGTCTCACCTCACACATGCCCGTTCTGCTCCGCAAACTGTCTATGCCCACGTTCGAAACCAGATAATCACATCCTCCTGTCATCGTGTACTCGTTCAATTCCTTCTAGTCTCCCATTTCACCCCTACACACACATCCCCGCCATCTCGTAACGTCTACCGTCAATCACACACATCCTATTTAACCCTGACCCCTCCACGCACCCGTCACACCTCATCTAATACACATCTGTGCCTCGCCTATCTCGTACCTCTAATCTACTATTCCCCTATCTAATAACTGAGACCCCAAGATCTACTGAGATACAGACTCTCTAACTCACCACTCGCACTAACACACAACAAATAAATCAGAAATTCCGCCCCCCAAAATGCTCTCTATCATAGTCCCTACACCTCCTAATCAACAAACAACTTGAACACCAGAAATCCCCAATTTGATCCCACATCTCTGCATCTCCATAACCAGTACTCTCGCGTATCGAGTCTCCCTCAACATGCCCATCCAATAATACTCCCGATCAGTACGTCTGAAACCCCTAGCCCCCTCACACATCCGTTCTGTAAAACCCGCTCGCAAGTGTATAGTTTATCACAGAGTATATTGCCACACCATCCAACATGACCTGCGTCTCGGGTAGTGCGAGCCTACCGCTTGTATATGATTGCTCACTACCACTCTGCAACTCATATAGTCATCTCACCCCTCTCTGTACTACCCGTTATCCACCAATCATGTACTCCCCAGATCTCAACTCCAACGCTGTGCAGTCACACCTCCTAGTCACATCTATCGTCGAGACACTCAGCATATATATCTCTCTTGAACACGAGAGGTCCAGTTCTTCACTCCCTCTATTAACTCCCGCGACACACCCTTTCAACCGATTGTCCTCAATGTCATCCATCAATCGTGTTGTGAGTCACCACGTCAAACATCACGTGTCCTCCAACTCATCAATGTCTATCCTCCACATTAACTGTTGCACTACTCTCACTATTATATTAAAACTATTGTAACCCTCGTGCACATAATGACACGCCTCCTCCCGCTCTTCTCTCCTGTCTAACGTAAATGTTGCTTACCCGTCCCTTCATATACTAACAGAGCTAATGTGTCAATTCAATATCACACAAATGACAAACACAAACTACTTACCCAAAAAACTGTGATCCCTGTCGAGACAACACCCTACATGTCAAATCTTTCTCCACCAGAAAGTAAAACATCCAGCTCACACGTCAAATCACCCTCTCTCCAAAAAGACACTCCCCAAACCTAATAACCCACTCACCTCTACCCTGTCTTCTGACTGTGTGCTCACTCTCTCCCTATACTCCACCCCCCCACTACTAATCGTCTACTGAGTGCGCACTCTCTTGACACTCCCCCCATCTCTGCTAGAATCTACACTCCATCTAGATACTCATGTAAGACAACTCACACAGACATGGAAATCTCCTAACACTGAAGAGTCCACCCACCAGATACCATGAAAACCTCCATACCAAGAAATGTAATACCAGAAGCTAAGATAACTGAACAGAATATGATATTACCATCCAGAGAGACATCATATCCTAGACTAATGAAGTGACATAAACTCTCCTTACAGCCCCACACCCAAGAGTCAACCAATCACTCGTTCATAAACCCTCTACACTATCAGTGTCTAGCGATAAAGCAACTCATACCTGAATTCATGTGAAAAAGAATAGTTAATAGATAGATGACATCCCCCTGTGTACTAATTTTGCCAGAAACTGCCGACCTATGCTGCCCTTCCCAATCTGTCGCCCTAATAATCTAACCATTAATCTAAATTTTCCACTCCCCCACTCTCGACAGCTTCAAAGTTCGCTCTGCCTGAGTAGTATCAAACATTTCTGTCCCCTATACAACCTTAGTGCTTCGTGTAATTCGTGCACATACCTCTGTATTCTCAAATACTGATTGAGACTTCGTGCACATAATTATTACCAAAATCCATCTTAATGTGAATAGAAGAAACAGAATAAAGATATGTACTGAGACAGGTGAAACACTTCAAGCGTCTACTTAAGATTAGTGGTCTATATCATATAGAAAAACTGTCAAGATCTGTCAGCTTGTATTGAGACTTACAATATGCTGTTTGTCTGTCTGTAGTAGTGTGGTTTAGAATAGACTTGTGCACTAAACTCTGTCAACACATAAATCATCTCACACCTGTCCCTATATTCAATCAGAGACAGTAAGTGTCGGAAAAGTTTAGAAAAATAGAGCCTGACAAGTCTGATAGTGGGTACATGTACCTGGGCACATGTCTGTAATGTCGCATCTAAGAGAAGTATTCCTCAATACTCTGTCTGAAGAATGTCTGTTCGATTCGTGTGTTTAGAGAATAGTGATGGTTTTCACGCTTGTTCTCTGATATGTGTTTGTGTCTAACCCACGTAAGAGGTGAGTGTAGGGTTGATCGAAGTGGAGTCTCCTAGGTGTTGTGTTGTATATGTTGGACGAGTAGTTGGTATGTAATATACGTTGAGTTATATTGTGGTGTAACTGTGTTATGTGTTTAACTTGGCACTTCGTTTGATTGTTCACACATTATAGAGAATATTCATCTAGACTAATGCCATCATCTTTGAGAGCTTATTTCGTATGAGACAAGTGTACAGTCAAGGGCTCCTTAGTTGGCTCGATTGTCCTGGTGATGCACGTGGGTCCTCAGTTTTGTGTGTTCGATCTGGTGGTTGTCGTGTGGATGTTGTGTGTGTATTTATGTAGCGATAATTATAGTAGTAGTGGTTGTGTTTTCTGATTTCAGCGCTAGATGATAGATAGAAACTGCATGCGATATCGGGAGAATCAACATACGCATAAAGTTGTTCGTCGCTAGGATTAATCAGCGCGCTAGCGTTGCTGCATGGCGGATGCGCTCGCAGATGTGTATATCTGCGTAGAACGGTTTGTGTGTTGTCGCAGAGTGTGCTCGCAGCCATAGTAGTACTTTGTTTGGGGTTTCTCGCGCGCTTTATGTGTGGTGTTGCATAATGTAGATGGCTCTGACTCGTCTGAAGTATCCACGATGTGTTGTTGTTGGCTGCTGACCTGAGTGGTGAGTCGTATCAGTTCTGAGCTTGTTTTTTGAGTCTACGTCTTTCACGTGTATGGAGGTTTAGGGCGAAATTACTCTTCTGTGAGCAGATTGCGCTTGAGATTGTGACGCAGAGCCGGTAGGAAAATTGATACTAAACCTGTTACCTGGCCTACTTGCCGTTAAGTATAACAAACTACCTATCATACCTCTATATTTGTATTGTCCACGGGACTCACCTTTCTTCGTCTTTTGAGAGGTTTCGTTCCATTGACAGAGTTTTCATAGTTATAGAGTCTTCTAATCCAAATGTCTTAAGATTTTTTTATATATTTTGATGATTTGAAAAATATGCAACTTTCTAATTGTTTTAATTGTAAACCTAAGAAAAAGTTTAGTTCCCCCATCATACTTATTTCATACTCATCGTGCATGATTTTGGCAAAATCATCACACAATTCTTGACAAGTTGAGCCGTATATAATGTCGTCGACATATATTTGGACAATAATGAGGTTAGAGTCTTTCTTTTTAGTAAAGAGTGTGTTATCTACCATTCCTATGGTATAATCATGTTTAATAAGAAAGGATTTTAATCTATCGTACCAAGCTTTAAGAGCTTGTTTAAGTCCGTAAGAGTTTTTGAGTCTATAAACATGATAATAGTTTTGCGAAGGCAATGGAATCCTGGTGGTTGGGCTACAATAAACATCCTCATTGATAAACCATTTAAGGAAAGCACTCTTTACATCCCTTTGAAATAATTTGGAAGTCTAAGGTGACGTCTAGGTCATTGAAGCTGAAGTGATAACTTATCTGTTCTCGTAGTGGATTTCATAATGTTAGAGTTGTGTGGGTGACGTACCCCTGCGCGCATATGTTGGTCGGGTAGTCACGCTAGTCATAAGCGTGTGCACGCTGTATTTGTAGTTGCTCAAATGTGTGATTACTCTGTTGAGGCGTCGACAGCCTAGCTTTTTTTTAGATCCAGACCACCATTTTGTCAACTTTAGTAACTATATACCTCTTTAGTTCCATTAATAGTTCATATCCTTAGGATTGGGATTAGTTCCGCTCGAAACATCATTTGAGGTAAATTGGTTTAATTCTGTCTTGCATTAGTAATTATCAATTTTAATCGTTTTTAACGCTTGCATTTATGTATTTTTAGGGTTATGGTTGAAGAAAGTGCGCTCGCAAAAGAAGATTATCTTGGATGTATTGAGCTTTGTGATCTAAGAGTCTTCTGTTGTGGAAACTAGAGGGGGGAGGGGTGGAAATAAGTTTATAGGGTACTGTTTTTGGTTTTTAAAAGTTTGCTTTCAAAATCCTAGATTTGAGTTGTATGTTCAACAATCAATGATATAATCAACATGTAAATATCTTAAACTAATACTAGAAAATAACAATCACAACAGTATGTGAAGAGATGAGAGACTGAGGGAACCATCAAACCAAAGACACTAATGCTTTTATAGTGGTTCGGCTTTGAGCTCCTTTCTTCGCATACTCACTCACCGAGTATCCTACTCGAGATTTTACTATGTAACACAGCTCCCTTCCGGCGGAGAAAAATTCGCTTTGACACGTCGCTTACGTTATTTTCGAAGACTTCAGCTAAATTTGAGTCCTAATCTTAGTAGAACCAATCACACTTCACAAGCACTCCTACTAATGTGCACAAGCTTTCATACACTATACTGTGATTTACAGATCACAATTTGAATACACAATTACACAAGATATTTAAATAGAGATTTGATACGCGTGATAAAAGGAAGAAAGAAGAGAGGAGAGATCACTAAATAACAATTCGTTTCTTGGCGAATACGAATGTTCTTCTCTTGCACTTGATAGAGAGGAGAGGAGAGATGAGAAGAAAAGATTAGATCACTTGAAACAGGATCAAACAATGTTAGTGATCAAGAGATTTAATAAGAGAAAAAAGGTATTTAGAGAGAGAAAAAGAATGGAAAAATTCATGCAAAGAGGTATGTTTTTCTGCCAGAAATAGTGAAGTATTTATAGACAGGATTTCCAACGGCTAGCTGGCGGCGATCCCGGTGGTCCTAGATATATCTGGGGGCTGCCAGACCTATAAGGGGGCCGCCACTAGACTCCGCTCCTGTTTTTGTCTCTTTTTTAGGAAGGTTGTATCTGGTATGGAAGCTTCCATTTTGGAGGGAAAACTAGATTTAAATTTTATTATTTAAATAAAACATTTTATTTTATTAAAAAGTATTTTTGTATTTTTTTTTTGTAGAAATACTTTTGTGAAAATGTAATAGTTAAGAAAAAATATTTTCTTGATCACTAATCATGCTTAATGATTTGTTTGTACATACCTTAAGTGATCACTAATCTTAGAAATGGAATTTTACGATTAATAATTTGTAAACGTTTATTTTTATCGTAAACGTTTTTACATGTTGTTATTATCAAAACGTTGAGAGGTCGAAAAATATAAACAACGTTTTTAGACATTATTTGTATTAACACATAAACTAAACTACCTACTTTTATATAAATCACTAAGTATTTTCCTTAATAACGACAAAATACAAAATAATAAATATTATTATTTTAATACCCGACTAAAAAACAAAAAATATATTTTTATAACTTTTATAAATATAGAACTTCTGTTACCTATTACGTAAATTATAAATGTGAAAGCATTCATATCAAGGATGTCTTAATTCATTATTTTTGAGTTACCGGGTAAACTACCGAAACTTTTTTACTCTTGTTTATTTTCCTAATAATGATATGTACTTATGCTAAGTATTGTGATACGTTTTATCGAGTCAAAACCACTACAACCACCACATAACCATTATTACTAAAACTTTTCTCAAATCAATCGTACAACTATGCTAAAGAACTTTTATGCATCTTCATGATTTCACGTCATATCGATTCTAAACCAAACCGTTATTTACTAGGCCGTGACCAAGCAGAGTTGTGCAATACCGTGTGATCATTCACTTTCAGCTGATTTACTTCACCCTTTACTGTGAGTTCATAGCCTCAGACTTTTACCTACTTTTTTTACGTTTTCTAACTTTGGGGTCAGAACATTGTTTGTTTTTAAAACTGGACACAAGTGTTTTACGTTACTCTTACTTGTTTATGTGATGCCTAAGTTTGCGTTTAAACCACTATCTACCCAAACTATCGTGAACAGTTAATCTCTTGACTGACGGTACTGGTTGAGTGAGCGCGAGTGAATAAATAGATCTATTGGGGCTAATAACCCCTATCTGAGTAAGTAGCGCTTACTTGTATCAAAGGGACCGAACAAACAGATGTATGTCATGTTAAATTTTGTTTGGTGATCTTTGGTTTGGACACCTATTAGGGCATGTTTCAACTGACATGATTATATACTACATAGTTAACATATGAAGAACTTCATTCGCGAAGTTATGTAGCTCTTCTCGAGCATTGGGAATGTTCATATAACAATTACACTATGAGGTATGAGGTTATCTTAAAGATGGTAGCAGATATGGTGGAAAAAAGATATTTGCCATCTATATAGTGGTAGAGGCCAGATTTAGGTTATTGCGAAATGAATTAGATACGAAAAGTGAGTGATATCACCGTTTATTGTTAAGGAGTGGATCCCTAATATAGGAGATGGTTGATATAGTAACAATTGAGTAGAACCGAGTTACTATGAGGATTTTTAAGTATTTAACCATTTTATAGCAAAGGTAGAAAGTATACTTTGGGAAGAAAAGAATCACGAAAATGAACAAGATAATGATCAAAGTGATCTGAACAAAGACCCTTAGAGATTAAGACAATTATGCATGTATACTTGATAAATTCTAGTGACATGAGGTACTAACCTAAATGCAAATGACACATGCACATGACACTAAGTCATCTTAGTGTACTAATCATAACTATAAAAGATATTGATGTGTAAGACTATATGACGCTTATATGTTTATCGAGATAGAAAAATCTAATTTAGTATGCATTAAAATTATATAGTGTATGTGTACAAGAAAAACACGTAGATCATATAAAATGTCACATAAGAAATATGATTACGTCATATGCATATATCATGCCAAACATGATAGCATTTACCATTCAAGAGCATGTATCATTAAGATTAACAAAGAGATATTAAATTGGGATTGCTAACCAAAAACAAAATCTTTCTAATAATTATGCATTCAACAATTAAGCAAATAATCATTAAGTATGAAGAAAGAAAATCATATCTCATGACAACAAGTTATCCTTTAGATATCTTAAAAACACATATGTGAGGTGCAAGTAGTCTAGATTGATTAAGGAGAATCCTAATTACTACTTATTTAATATGTAATATTCATGAAATACAATATTTCATTAATGTAAACTAATGATGTGTAGCAAAGATGAAATTTTCATTATCCGCTAATGCTTGGTCGAATATGAATCAACTAACATGTTTTAATTCTGGTTCACGTAATCCCAATCAAGATGTGTAAAATTATAGGGTTACAAGCAAGATATCATAAGTTTAAACAAGATTGAGTCTTTTAGGACTTAGGACTATGATTAAGTGTGATAATGTAGAATATGCTATATTTAGAGCATTCTAAGAATGCACCTTTGCATATCTTTATGAAAATAATCTAATTAAGGCTACTTACCTCAATAGATCTTGTGAATCTTCTATTGTAGAAAAGATGATGTACTAAAGGTTAGTTACATGTATGTTAGACCTTTAAACAAGTGCAAAAAGTTAAAAAAGAAAGGCATGCAAATTCTATGGCATCGGATGGATCTTTGTAATATAAAGTCGAATCCCAAGCTTTTGGATCCGTCAATCCGTGTAAGTCCTAAAAGTGGACAGAACATGATTTTCCTTTAATCGGGCGATGGTGTT
>BQNB010091459.1:0-26873 GCA_026074375.1 Tanacetum coccineum
TGTGTTTCTTGCTGCCGCGGCTAAAGTAAGCAAAAACAAGCACATGGTGCCTTCATTCTTGACCATGGAGAAGTCAAAGTTGCTTAGTAAGCTGCTACAAAGAGTCTAGATGGTATCTTGGGTGGTCATTTGCATATGGTAGCATTTTAAATGGGTCAAAATGAGTATGGAAGTGGTTCGGGTCAGATTTGGGCTTGACGTGGTGTTCAAGGGTCTTTCCAAGGTACATTGTGTTTATAATGATTAAGGATAGATGAAATAGGTTGTTAAGGTCTGGTATTAAAGTAATTAGCAAAGATTAGCAATTGGTTTGGGTTAAAACGGGTTAGAATTGAAGAAATGGGAGTATGGGTTTAACTAGGGCTTGTTTAGGGTTTTCTTGACTTTCTAGGTTTATATTTCTTGTACATTGGGTCAAGATTGATAGATTATTGATCCTAGGGCTTATATAAAGTATTATCAATGAAGTTTGGTCGTTGGTTTAAGTTAAAATGGGTAGAAAATGAGAAAATGGGTCAAAATCACAATTAGGGCATAATTAGGGTTTTCTGGATTCGTTAAGGTTTTATAGGCTTTGATTTCTTGTACATTGCCAAGTTAATGATAGATAATGATTTATAAACTTATTTTATGAGTTTACAATGGCCCTTGGTTGGTTATTTGGGATTAGAATAGTTTAAAACGAGTAAACGGGTTAAATGAACCAATTTGGTATATTTAGGGTTTCTAGGATATGTTTTACGTACAAGTGAAGTAAAATGATGAAGTAATGATGAAATAATGATTGAATAGGATTGATATGATTGTAAAATAAGTTATTGCAACTTATTTGAGTGTTGGTTTGGGTTTACAATGGATAAAAGCCAAGAAACAGGTCATGGTTTAGAAACCAGCTCGGTTTTAGGGTTTAGGGTTTTGAATTAGGGTTTTGAGTGTAAAAAGATGTATGAAAGCTTATGAATGAGATGATTAGGGTTTACATATTATAAAATGAGTGTAGTAGCTTGAACATAAGTGATAGTGAAGAGATGAGGATGAAAATGAAGGTAAAATGGCTATTTTATGGATTGAGCTTAATGACTTATACATTGAGCTTTTAAGGACTTGTACTTTGATTTAAAGAGATTATATATTTCAAATGAGATGTTATATTACTTGTACATATGCTTTAGTAGCTTGTGCATTCACTTTAGGTGTTAACCTTTTCATGAGGTTAGGGTTTAGGGCATCCGATAATGGTTTAAAGCCCATTTTGATATGATATTGCAAATGGTATCTTTTAGGAATATTGTACCTTGTAATAATGATATTATGATATAGACTTGATATGTTATGATGTTTGCTTGACATATATGAAGATAGGATTGCCATACGTAGGTTGTCTGAGTCCGTTAACTTGAGTTATGCAGGTTATATTGCATATTAAGATATTGGCAAAGTAATGTAATGTAATAAAGCGAAAAAATTTCCCTGAAAAAGGTGAGTTCATGTATAACTGATAGATTGTACATCATCTAACTTAATAGATGGATATTTACATTTATGAAAATTGTGGGTTGTTATAGTAGACCCCCGATGAAAGCTTCCAAGAGTTTATCGTTGTTTGGCACCATGTTTGGACATAGAACCGTTAATTCTTGGAATCTTCTAACATAGGGTTTAAGATCATTTCCCTTTACACTCAGATTGTAAAGTTCCTCTTCCATCTTTCTGATTTCAGTCCGGGGACAATACTTGTTCGTCAGAAGCCTTTTTAACTCAGTCCAGGTGGTTTGATTAGCTTGCTCTATTCCCATAGGTTGGGCATATGCATTCCACCAGGATAAGGCATCGTCAGTTAAAGTACCAGTAGCAAATGTCACCTTGCTTTCTTCAGCACACCTGCTACGAGAGAATACTGATTCGGTTCGTTCAAACCAGCGAATAAGGCCTACTGCTCCTTCCGTACCATTGAGGTAGAAAGGTTGACAGCTGATAAACTCTTTGTAATTTCCCATTTTCACTGCAGGAGTTCCAGTAAGATTGGTGTTCCTGTCGGGATTACTTGCCATTGTTGCAGCTTGAGCTTCTAGAGCCGTGGTGACACTGTCAGCAACTAGCTTTCTGATGGCGTCTTGAGTCATAGCCGGTGATTCTGATGTTGATGCTCTTTTTGGAGGCATTCTATCAACAAAAGATAACATGTAATAGTGGTATTGAAATCATTTGACATTGTATAGATTCTTGTGTGTTTCCTTGTTATTATGTTACAGAATATAACAGAGAATTTTAGAATACGGAGATCATGGAATGAGTGATGTCAAGGAACGATTATGAATTTGTAAGAGAGTTTCTAATCACGTGAAATACAGATTTTGAAATGAACAGATGATGAAGGTAATAATGATAATGATTAAGGAATTGTTTGTACAAACGGATTGAAAGAAACTTGTTTATACGTATATTATATACTTAAGCCTATTTATTTATAATTAGTCACTTACAAAAAGAAGCGTCTAACTCCTTGTAACTGAGAATTTATAAATTCATAGTTCAAGGATTTATAATTTCATTATTCAAATGAAGAAGCATTCTAATTCATTTCAATAAGATGATCATAAATCGTCTTACCTAAGCATAAAAACATAATATGGTAATGCGTAGAAAATGATATGATCATGAATGGTTAGATAATATTGAGATGTTGATTGTACTGACGCCCATATAATCGAGGATAAAAATTTATGTTGCAAATGTATGAGGAGAGTATTCAGAGTTTGAACATAATAGAATTAACGAGTTTTGATACCACCAGATGACAAGATGTAACGGAATTCTCGCTTATTAAGTCTTGGATAACTTTACCATATGAACTCCTAAAAAGAGTTGTACTTATGCTGTATTGTAGCAGGTTTCTAGAATAAAAGTAACAAATGACAAGGATTGTAGCTTGATGATTAGTGTTTTCAGATTGAGCAGTTCTGATGAGAGTTGAATCTCTTAGGAGTTGTTTCTAGATAGCAAGTATTTTCTAAGTATGCTTTCTTGGCCCTGTTGTTTTTGTAGTACTTGGTCTGGTGACCTATCTTGTTGCAAACCTGACACTTGACACTGCAAGGTCCCGTGTGATGTAGTCTACATCTCTTACACAAGGGAAGGTTTCCAGCATATCCATTGGTGGCAGTATAAGTTTTGAAGGTTTCTTGTCTTCTATTCTGCTGGTGGTGGTAATCATCGTTACGGTTGTGATTGTTGTGGTTATTTTGGTAGTTGTTATTTTTACCATTGTTGAAGTGGTTATTGTTGTTGTGGTATTTGGGGTAGTTGTTGTTGTCGATGGTGTTTCTCTTATCTTCTAATTTTCGTTTATGATTATTGGTTTCTTGCATAGAATCGCGTTTTATTATCTGATCCATTAACCTCTGGGATATGTTGATGGCTTCCTCCAAAGTTTGAGGTTTCGAGGCAGTAACGTTTCCTTCAATGCTTCGAGGTAGACCTCCGATAAAAGCTTCCAAGAGTTTCTCATTGTTTGGCACCATGTTTGGACACAAGGTGGTTAATTCTTGGAATCTTCTAACATAGGGTTTAAGGTCATTTCCCTTTACACTCAGATTGTAAAGTTCCTCTTCCATTTTTCTGATCTCAGTCCGGGGACAATACTTGTTTGTCAGAAGCCTTTTTAACTCAGTCCAGGTGATTTGATTAGCTTGCTCTATTCCCATAGGCTGGGCATGTGCATTCACCAGGACAAGGCCTCGTGCGTTAACGTTACCAGTAGCATGTTACTTTTATTTTCCTCAGACATCTGCTTCGAGAGAATACTGATTCAGTTTGTTCAAACCAGCGAATAAGGCCTAATGCTCATTCTGTACCATTAAAGCAGAAAGGCTGACAACTGATAAACTCTTTGTAGTTTCCTGTTTTCACTGCAGGAGTTCCAGTAAGATTACTAGCACTTGCCATGGCAGCAGTCTGTGCTTCCAGGGCTGCAGTAAAATCAGCAGTCAGTTGCCGGATGGCATCCAAAGTTATGGCTGGTGTTTCGGATGTTGACGTCCTTTTAGGAGGCATTCTATCAACATAAGAGAACATGTAGTAAGAATAACATCACAAGTTTAGAAAGGTAATACTTTAAAGAAAATGTGATGCTTAAAATGCTTAGAGAAATGCTTATTTTTGGATTTTACGCACTTCGGAAGTTATGTTGATTCATGAGACGGAGCTAATGCTACAAATGATGGAGATAATGATGGAAGAAGAGAGCTAAGTTGGAAAAATTAGGTATGAAACGGATTTCCTTTATAAATTATGGCCTTTTTATTATGTACATAGTCAGGATTGACAAGCGTTTTTATATATACCATCACATTTTTTTTTCCAGTGGCTTAGTAAGCTATACTAGTTTTAAGAGTTGATGATTTTTGAGCTGGTAGATGACATCTATAGATCTCCTGATTTGTTGGTGGACGAGGCTTGGATTTTCTCAATGATTTGTTCAAGATCGGAAATTCTGTAGTGAGCAAAGGCAATCTTATCCTTTTACCCTAACCGCTTCTTTTGAAGTATGATATTGAGTACGGATTTTCTTGAGTTCGGTCTTTAGGTTCGTCACCTATTCCTTCGTATGACATTTTATCACTAGTCCTTCCTCCATTTTCTCGATGTGGTAAAGATAGAGTTCATCTAAGTAATTCAAAATATCTTTGATTTGTCCCTCATGATGTTTCAGATACATCTTAATTGGACATTTTCCTATTTCAAATATCTGAGGTGGGGTAGGAGTATAAACTGAGGAAGATGGTGATACTAAATTACAAATTTGATTCCGGGATGAATTAAATAACGTAGTTGAGGAAGAAGATGGGGAATGGATTCGCTTCTTAGGTGGTAATAGTTCTTCAGGAATAAAGAAATATCGAGGATCAAATAGTAATGATGGTGGTAATACCGGAGATGGAGTCAAAATAACTGGTGGAGTAATAGGATCTGGTGATGAAATAGGTAATTCCTTAGCATAAAATGCTTGTACGTTCTTCAAATAAGGATTATTGTAGAAAGGTGAGAATACTGGTGGGATTATATTATCTGTAGAGTTTTCCGAAGAGTTAAAAGAAACAGTTCTCTGGATGAAGCTCGGCAATAATCTGTGAGACCGAAGATCGTAAGATAAATTATCGACGGAAAAAGCATCCTCAAGATCGGAAGTAGAGTGGTTGGGAGAAGACATCGTTCTATTAACAACCTAGTTTGTAAATAACATAAGTTATTTATGTAATAGTATAATAGATATGTATCTATACGTACTTGTTCCGGAATGTAGTGGCACGGAGGACCTTGATGGCTGAAAAATGAAATGTGGTTATAGTTAAGGTTTTGACCTTGTTCTCTATAACCATGGCGCTGATACCAATCTGTAACACCCCCATTTTTACAATATAGCAGCGGAAGCTAATCTGGGGTATTACTTCATGGATACAACAATCATAATCATAGAAAACAACTTTAAAAGAAACGTTGTTGGAAAAATTTAGTTATCATTCATTATAATCAGAGTTTTTACAAAATGCAGGTCCCAAAATCTAAAATATTATGTTTGAATGATAACAGTTCAGCCATCTTCTAGTCCTGCCACTCACCCCCATTGCCGCAACTAGCTTCAATACCTGAGTGAGACAGCTAAAAAGTCAACACAATGGTTGAGTGAAATTCATAAGTTTGATATAAATAGTTTGAATACAAGTAATAGTATAATAATTGTATAAACATAATTATTATGAAAATGATATTGTTATGATCTTGGATCATGTTATTATATACCCGTTATTAGTAATAATCGCAATGAATCATAGTAACTATGTATTATCCCGTTTTTGCCTTGTTTGGTCTGATTGGTCTTGTTCTCATGTCACCAACACATTATCATCCAAAGGTCAATTGACGACTTGACAGAGCTCAATATCTAATATCTAATATCCAAAGTCAATTTAACGACTTGAAGTCAAATTTAACGACTTGTAGATTTATTACACTACCAGTAATACCATAGTCATTTAACGGATCTAAGTCAAATTTAACGACTTGTAGGATTTATAAAACTAACACATTAATATCCAAAGTCAATTTAACGACTTGTAGGATTTATGATACTAACAGATTAACATCCATAGTCTGGTAAAACATTTGTATTCGTTATTTATAGCATGTATCCCCTTTGCGAGTTTATGAAAAGATTGAAATGCGAGGCTATGTATTCACTAAGTCTTTGAAAAGTAATCACATTGTTATAAGATAAACGAGTATGTAAAAGAGTTTGTAACAAGCATGTATCCCCCTCGTGGGTTTATAAAACATGTAAAATAAGTAAAGGCGAGGTTATGAACTTCACTTGATAGGTAGATGTATAATTATTCTGAAATGAAAGCTGACGAACTTTTCACAATCTTAACCAGGGAAATGATTATATAAATGAAATGATAATCGACGCCATGCACAAACCTGCGTAGATCTGCAAGTCTTAGAAGTTAGTACTTAGAACTTTGGTTTAAGAGTTATGAGTTTGATTGAAGAGTTTGGAATTATTGTATCACCGTTTTTTCGGGCCATCATAATTAAAAGTTTTCAAGTAAACGTTTGAGGGTAGGGGCCACTTTACATCGTACAACAAACCAACTTAAGTCAGAAAGTAATACAAGATGAAACTCCCTTAATCTTGAAGTTCCAGTATTGTGATACGATATAAATCGGTTTTAAGCGTTTTAACAATATCTGGAAATGTTACGCACGAGAAGCGTTAATTAGAGTTAAGTCTGGTAAGGTTTAAAATCGATTTTATACTTTTTCAAAATGTTACATTTTAGACCCTGGGGTTCTAGGAAATTGCAAATAGACCCCTGAGGTTTGCACTTTTACGACTTTGGTCCTTCAACTTTAAAAGATATACCAAGTAAACCTTGGACTTTGAAAAGTGACATAATAGATCCCTGGGTACAATTCCTTGATAAAATGAAACCTTTTACGTCCTTTTAGTTATAAGTTTCGAAAAGTTAGCTATAAACCCTTGCATGGAATCTAATATAAAACATGTCCAATTTGCATGCAAGCTTAGTTTACATTTCATTAGACATATATAAGTTATATAAACTAAAATATGAGATTTAACGCAACACAGTTTAACTAATGATCGGATAAGCTAGTAAGCAAAACGGGTCAAATTAGGGTTTAAAATGAAAACGCGTGGGTTTTAAGTTCAAATTCTTCCATCATCAATAAAGTGGTTATTTCAAATTGTTAAGCATGTTAGGCTAGATTTTATACCAATATTTAATCATTATAAACATTCGTTTAATTAACACGCAAAATTAGGGTTGTAGGTTGTCCCGTTATGGATCAAAATGGAAAATGAGCATGAATGAGTATGAAACTTTAACAGAGTATATTTAGGATTTAGAAATTATAGTGTCATATGAACATTATGATGTTATGAAAGCAGAACATAAGCTTAGAGAACCTGGTTTGAGCTTATAGCTTGGAAACGGGTCAGAATCAGGACTTTCGGCTTCGTACGGCTAAAGTAACGACACTCGGGCTTCGTTTCTTGGTTTCTTTTGCTTCCTTTCTGTACTTTAGACTTCTTAAAATCTATTAGAATTCATATTGAGCAAGGAGTTGCTACTATGAAGGGTTATAGAGGAGGAAGTGGGGGATGAAGAAAAATGAACACACAAAGCTCCTATTTATACCCATTTTCAAGAGTGGTGAGCAATCAAGGCTTATGATCTGTTCTTGACACATAGTAGACCTAGTATAGGATGTGTCTAAACTATAAAATCAATGGTGGAGGTCTAGAAAACTAGGTTGAATGATGTGGCTACCATTCTTGCTGTCGCGGCTGAATAGAAGCAAAAACAAGCACATGGTGCCTTCATTCTTAACTTTGGATAAGTCAAAGTTGCTTAGTAAGCTGATACAAAGAGTCTAGAAGGTATCTTGGGTGGTCATTTGCACATGGTGAGAGTTTAAATGGGTCAAAATGAAGTTAGAAAGGGTGCGGGTCAGTTTTGAACTCGGCATGGTTTTCAAGAGTTTTTCTTAGGTACATTGTGTATATAACGATCAAGAATAGATGAAATAGGTTGTTAAGGTCTGGGATTAAGGTAATTAGCAAATATTAGCAATTGGTTTGGGTTAAAACGGGTTTAAAACAAAGAAATGGGGTCGTGGGTTTAACAAGGGCTCGTTTAGTGTTTTCATGGGTTTCAAAGCTTAAAATTCACATATGAATGTAATGTAATTGTTAATATGTGTTCATGAGGCTTATATATTGGATAATTAACGAGAAATGATTAGTGGTTTGAATTGAAATGGATAGAAAATGGGAAAACGGGTCAAAATGATAATTAGGGCATAATTAGGGTTTTCTGGATTCGTTAAGGTTTTCTAGGCTTTGATTTCTTGCACATTGCCAAGTTAATGATAGATAATGATTTGTAAACTCATTTTATGAGTTTACAATGGCCCTTGGTTGGTTATTTGGGATTAGAATGGTTTAAAATGAGTAAACGGGTTAAATGAACCAATTAGGTACATTTAGGGTTTCTAAGATATGTTTTACGTACAACTGAAGTAAAATGATGAAGTAATGTTGAAATAATGATTTAATAGGATTGATATGATTGTAAAATAAGTTATTACAACTTATTTGAGTGTTGGTTTGGGTTTACAATGGATAAAAGCCAAGAAACAGGTCATGGTTTAGAAACTAGCTCGGTTTTAGGGTTTAGGGTTTTGAATTAGGGTTTTGAGTGTAAAAAGATGTATGAAAGCTTATGAATAGAATATTTAGGGTTTAAACCTTGTAAAATGAGTGTAGTAACTTGCTTAAGTGGTGGTGAAGAAATTAGAATGAAAACGGAGGTAAAACGGCTATTTTAGAGATCATGCTTAATGACTTATGCATTGAGCTTTTAAGGACTTGTACTTTGATTTAAAGAGATTATATATTTCAAATGAGATGTTATATTACTTGTACATATGCTTTAGTAGCTTGTGCATTCACTTTAGGGGTTAACCCTTCCATGAGATTAGGGTTTAGGGCATCCGATAATGGTTTAAAGCCCGTTTTGATATGATGTTGCAAATGGTACCTTTTAGGAATAATGTACCTTGTAATAATGATATTATGATATTGACTTGATATGTTATGATGTTTGCTTGACATATATGAAGATAGGATTGCCATACGATTGTGATGTGTAGCTTGACATATATGAAGACAGGATGGCCATAGATAGTTTGCGTGTACTTTAGTTATGTAAGTTACATGACATACTAAGATATTGACAATACAACTAATATAATAAAGCGAAAAATTTCCCCGTATAATTGTGATAATAGAAAAATAGGTTTTGTATTTGATGAAAATTCTTGGGTTGTTATAATGTTTGAATCCAACATCAAGAGAACTCTTTAAACTTTGAGAGAATGGTGGATTAGCAGTCCATAATGGTAGCAGAATGCAATCTTTACCAGGTACTGCATCATCACATGCTTTTGTACCTGCATTACCATTAGACTGATTTCCTGCAACAACTGGCTTATAATTCATTGACTTTGTTAGTGCATCAATATCAAAAAGCCAATTTGGTCCACTTCCTGTAATATTAGGTGTATTCTCACTAAATTGGACATGCAGGTTCTCTTCAACTATCCTAGTTCTACTGTTGAATACTCTAAATGCTTTACTATTGATTGAGTACCCAACAAAGAATCCTTCATCAGCCTTACCATCAAACTTGCCTAAGTGATCTATGGTATTGAGAATTGTAATAGGACACCCAAATGGTCTCATAAAGCCTAAAGCTGGTTTTCTACTAAGAAAAAGTTCATAAGGGGTCTTGTTATGAGGCTTAGTTACTAATACCCTATTTTGCACATAGCAAGCAATATTAACTGCTTCAGCCCAAAAAGTAGTAGGTAGCTTAGAATCAGCTAGCATTGTCCTAGCAGCCTCAATTAGTGTTCTATTTTTCCTCTCAGCTACTCTATTTTGTTGAGGAGTTCTAGCTACACTAAATTCTCTCTTAATACCTTTTCTCTCACAAAACTAATTCATCTCCTTATTCTTGAACTCAGTTCCATTGTCACACCTAATTACCTTAACCCTTTGATCTATTAGATTTTCTACTCCAGTTATAAAGGACTTAAGAATGCCACTAGTCTCATCCTTAGTAGCTAGAAAGAAAACCCAACTAAACCTACTGTAATCATCTGTGACAACTAGGCAATACATCTTTTTCATTAAGCTTTTTACAAATGTTGGACCAAACAAATCCATATGCAACATATGTAAAGGTTGGTTGATTAAACTTATTGTTTTGGACTTACAAGAAGCTCTATTGTTGCTTTCCTTTTTGACAGCAAGACAGGTTTGAATCATTTTCAAAAAAGTTTGGATGTAAACTCTACAAGATTTCCCACTAACCGTTATTCATTAGTTTTGAAATTTTGTGTCCAAGCTTCTAGGCCCAAAGTTTAGATTCATCAGATGTCGCTTTTGCAAAAGATACAAGTTAGACCTCCTTTAGGAACATATATTCTTTAAATTCAACACTTACTTATTATTCATTTCTATGAAACTTTAATATAACAGACTTTCACCAGTTTACTTTATAGTTTGGAGATAAAATAATACATTTCAGTGTCATTAAAGAGAACACTATTCTTTGTTTCACTTAATTGTGAGGACACTAAAGGTTAAACTGTAACTCTCTTACAAAGTACACATTCTCAAAATCTAAATTTCCCAGTTTGATTAACAACCTTTGCTTGTGATTTTCCCTCCTTTTGGATTACCTCCAAAGGCAACATATCCTCCATCAATTTCTTCAAAGTTTGTAAGATAGGACATGTTCCTTGTCATATACCTTGAGCATCCACTATCAATTACTCCTTGATCCTGTAAATCCATTAATGGATTGCCCTACACATAAGGTAAGAAAATCAGTTTCTTTTAGGGACCCAAGCCATCACTGACTTGGATTTGCCTTGTGCATCAATATAATCAAACCTTTTTAGAATGGTTGATGCACTGTTGTATTTAGAAACATGGTCTATTAACTTTAGTCTTTGGTTTCTAACCCAACAAAGCTTGAGGCCTTTAACCGCATTAACCTAGTTTCCCTTAACGCATTATAGTTACTGCTTTTGGCTTAAACAGTATTTACTACTGCTTTTGGGCCTAGAAGTTTTAACATTTTTATCTTTAACAATATAAAACACCTGATTAAAATTACGATTTTTAGTTGCTGTTTTATTGTTAATGGGTCTTCTTAACAGTCTGAATGTGCTTTAGTAAATACATTTTTCATTGTCTTGCACTATTTACGGTTGATCTTGGTTGAGCTGCATTAGAACTGTCTAGCGTAGTAAGTGATACTAAACCAGACCTTATTAATACACTGCTTTTAGAATCATGTTCTTTTAGGACTAGGGTGAGCCATTCTAGAAAAATTCTGGTGATTCACCCTTTGAGTATAGTTCCACACTGGTTTTACCATCTTTTTATTATTAAACTGTCTCTGATAGTTATTACAATCATACTGCATGTGATCAAAACTTCCACACATATAGCAATCTTTTTTAATCATCTCAAAATTACTCCTTAATCTTTGAGACATCATATTATTCTAGTTTATTTGGTTTCCTCTAGGACTATGTGTATTCTGCCTATTTTGATTACCTTGTTTAACAGTTATTTTCCTAGGAGTTTTTACTTGCTCTTTAGTATTAATAAACTCTATTTTAGCAAAACTAGGTTTAACTGTTTTCTTTTGAATCTTAGCTGATAGGCATATTTCTTTCCTCACTACAGACACCCAATCCTCAATAAATTAGAGCAACCCCCCCAATCAGTTATTCTCTTAACTGCCTTAGGCTTGTTGCACGAAGCCTTTGCTTCAATAGTCTCATCTACAAGCTTATTAACTGTTATGGCTCACTAACTATAGGCTCATTCATAAACTCTTCTATACTAGAGAATGACAAATCAAGTTTTGTAGGCATAAAGTTTCCTGTATAGAGAGGTGGAACAACATTATACCCTAAACCTGTTTTGCACTTATTAACTATCTTATAGTCTATTAGTTTGCTTAAGCTTATAGATGAATTCTCATATTTTTCTACTGTTAGCTGAATTTTATATTTTTGTTTTTGAGCCAGTTCTAACTTCCTCTTAAGCTCTGTAATGGCTACTTCTCTTAAATGAATCTCACATTTTAAGAGCTTGATATCTTTTTGATAAACATACTCATTTTTTTTATAAACTAGAAGTCTTGCTTCTACAGACTCTAAACCTGTTTTATAAGTAATAGGATTTATCTTAGACGTCCTTAAGTCTTTTAACAGTTGTTCATTTTATTCTTTAAGAATTTTAACATTTTCCAAACAAGATGAATAGTTTGAATCAGTAGATACCTTAGAGTTAGAACTTATAGAAGAGTAAGCCATGAGTGCAAAGTTAGTTGGACCTTCTTCTGCTTGATCACTCTAATTCCTGAGTCCGTTAACTTTAGTTATGCAGGATATATTACATATTGAGATATTGGCAAAGTAATGTAATGTAATAAAGCGAAAAATTTCCCTGAAAAAGGTGAGTTCATATATAACTAATAGATTGTACATCATCTAACTTAATAGATGGATATTTACATTTATGAAAATTGCGGGTTGTTATATTACCATTAACAATAAGCTTTCTTCCAGTGTTCTTTAAGAATCTCATTGCCCTCATTGTTA
Organism: Tanacetum coccineum; assembly: GCA_026074375.1. Lineage (NCBI taxonomy): Eukaryota > Viridiplantae > Streptophyta > Magnoliopsida > Asterales > Asteraceae > Tanacetum > Tanacetum coccineum. The sequence continues at coordinate 12,775 of BQNB010091459.1, forward strand.
GCATAACCATCTGCCACCATAAGTCCATCTCTTCTAAATCACCAAGATGAATTTGTTGTAAGTCCTCATTGTCAAGTTGTGGACTGTTTAGTTGACTTGCAAAGAAAGCACAGATAATAGCATCACTCAAGTTACCATCTATTGTTGATTTAACAACAGTAGCTTGAGTGCTAGTAGTTGTAGCACCATGAGCAATATTAACTGCTCCATTTGTACTGCTGGTGCTGTTTGAGGACACAAAGGCTACATTTTGTGTGTTTGAGCTTAAGCTTGATGTCCCTTTGACCTCTGGTTCATAGATCTTCAGGTTGTTGTAAAGATCATCCAAGGTTAATGTATCTATCTTAGGCTTGTTCCTCCACACAATGGTAGGTGTGTTCCATTTTGGTGGCAGACTTCTTAAAAACTTCTAATTCACATCTTCTTGTGAGTTACTTTCACCATGAATCTCCAACTGACTGATAAGCTTTTGAAGCCTATCAAAGGTTTTATCTAACACCTCTGAGCTAGATGCAGTAAAATTTTCATACTACTGCTTTAGAAGATTCCTCTGAGTCTTTTTAGTAGCAGCATTCGCTCTAAACCTCTTCTCAATAGCCTGCAGCAATGACTTGGCATATTTGACGGAGTTAAACTTCAATTGATGATCATTAGGGATACCCATCAATAAAGTACTTCTTGCCTTTAACTCTAACCTCCTTTATGCCTTTTGTTTAGCAGTTGCAGGAGAAATTATAATCTCAACACCTTCAGTAATTTTTGTTATTAGAGGTGCATTACCATTCTTTATGACTTCCCATAGAGAATAATCAATCATCTGGATGTACTACTCCATCCTTATCCTACAAAGCTCATACTCACTTGGTTTGAGCATATGAACTTTTGATGCAGATACTATATGTGCTGAGTCTTGATCCATGTCTTCTTAGCAAAGTTTCTTAAAGCAACAAGCTCTGATACCACTTGTTAATCCCACTTGAATGGATCTTGAATTCCTTAGCTTGTGTAAGGTTTAGTTATGCAAGATAAATCCTACATAACTATGATAGAAACTTTGTAAAATATATCAAAGATTATGCGGAATCTAATCTTTGATCAATAAGAAGAATATGCAAAGTAATTCTAATGATCACACAGATTAACAAACAAAGCTTCAATATATTAATATGAATACTCTAACTAGTATTAGGGTTACAAAACCTTCAAGCTATAACGATATCCAAACAAAAGATATCAAATATATGCCCTATGACCTCATTTTATACACCAAGGAGTCCTAGTCGATTTACAATATATTCCTAAAACTTAAAATATTCTCAAAGATCTATTCTATAAATAACAATCCTTATCTACTAAGTAATCTTGATCTACAATCAATCTTTATCTTTTCTTTGAGCAATCTTTATCCTTTCTCTCATGGTAGAAAATCTTCTAGCAGTCTTAATCTTTTCAGCAGTTGTAACTTTGTAATAGCAGCATTAACTCTGAACACTGATAGTAGTAACTTATACACCAGCAGCATTAACTGAGCAGCAGTATCTTCAAACAGCATCAAGAAGCTTTTAATCCCAACAGTATCAATTTTGAGGAATCATTTTCACCGGTTGCACAAATAGAGGCTATCAGAATCTTCATTGCAAATTTCGCCAACAAGAACATGACCATCTACCAGATGGATGTCAAGACTGCATTTTTGAATGGCGAGCTGAAAGAAGAAGTCTACGTTAATCAACCCGAGGGATTTGTTGAAAGAAGGCTGTTTGAAGAAGGCTCTTTATGGCTTAAAGATACCGGTGGAGCCTGCTTTAAGCCATAAAGAGCCTTCTTCAAACAGCAGTATCCTTCACACATCTATCGTCTAAAGAAGGCTCTTTATGGCTTAAAGCAGGCTCCACCGGCGTGGTATAACACATTATCAAGGTTTCTTCTAGAAAACAAGTTCCCTCCCGGAATGGTGGTAGTGGATCCTACGATTATTTACTCCTGGAAAGAGAAACGGAGCAACCATATTCTTCGATGTTCAAATTTAAGTAAAGTGATATTATATTTGCCTAACTGATCCTAAAGCTTATGACATAATATTCAAAAGAGCTGAATTCAAAATTTTAGATGTCAAATGACGTGGAACAAATGTTATTTTCATAGGAATAAAAGTTTCTCAAATCCCAGAGGCATCTTTATTAACCAATCAAATATATGCACTTGTAAATTTTAATGAAAAATGGAATGGATACTTGTGACACTGTCGATACAAAACAGATGTGTTGGATCGATCAAAAACTAGGAATGAGGACCCCTATATGGAATCCATTTGACACAGACTCGGTAATTGAGGGTATGGTAGGTCTCTCTAATTACCCACACAGCCAGTTAAGACCAGACCTGTTTTTATAGTGTGCATTGTGCTAAGGAATCAGGCTTAGAAAGCCCTCCAAAAGCAACCAAGGAAGCAATTACCCCGCCCGGTTTTCCTCCGCGCCCCCCCGGTAACCCATCCGAGGAACCCATTAACATGGACTTTGGTATTACGAAGGACATCGCTATAAGACTAACAGCCTATGCATACACTGAATCATGCAGGTTTTCATGATACCCACAGAAGAAAACAGGGCAAGTGCTAGTTTTTTAGAGACAATATAGTGATCTGGTTCATCGAAGAAGCAAAAAAATTTACACTGCTATCTCAACCAATTTAAGAGGTCTGAATTACACTTGCCATGTCTAGAAGTTATGCTCTAAATCCTTGGATGCAATCACAGCAAACTGGACCTAAGTCATGCAATCAGTAATATACCCTTTGTATTGTAATAACAAAAGTGCTATCGCTCTTTGTTGCAAAAATGCCCAACACTCCCGGTCAAAGCACATCGACATACGTCACCTTTTATAAGAGAGCAAGTGGAGAATGGTGTGGTTGAACTTTACTTCGTGACGACAGATTATCAACTTGCGGACATATTCACAAAAGCATTACCAAGAGAACGGTTCAAATTTCCTTCTTCTTTCGTGACTTGGGAAGGAAAAGGTAAAGTCTCTAGAAAACTCTCATACGTCTTTAAGAAGTAGAGGATGAGTAAAGGATAGTCTTCATGTATCCTATGTACATATTTAAACACAAAAAGAAAATACAAAAATATAAAACCTACAAAAACCATAAAAATCAAAAAATAGAAAATACCAAAAATATTTTTCAAGACATGTCTTCTGAAAATCAATAATATTTACAGACCTAGAAATTTCATTCAATAATGACATGGGTCTTTAAATAAAGTTCGAGCAGAAGTTCAAACTTTTAAAAACAGGTCCGTCAAAGGCTTGTATTTAATTTACGGACTACAACCTTCATTTCCCTCCTGAGGAAGCATGACTCTAAAAAAAGACAGTTGTTCCTGTCAATGGGTAATTAACTTTTCCCAGGCATGGATTACTTCATATCCATGCATCATGGGTTATGAATACTTTGTACATAATCTTGGCTTTTTTTACAAGAGTAATGTACGTTTTAGTGCGTTATTTCTTCTTAAAGAAGAGAAGTCTTCTTTTTTAACCAGATAATTTTTTCTTAATTGATTCTTTAAAATTATTTGTGTTGACCATGGTGGAAAAAGTGTTATTGAAAATTAATCAGTTTGTGCTTTTACAATAAATTTGTCCACTCAAACAACGACTATAGCTCTTTAAATAGAAAACGAGTCATTGTTTGAGGGGGAGAGTGATTTCAAATTTATTTAATCAAATAGGTTTCTAAAACATCACACAATTAACGGAAAAGGTTCTTGTATTTGAAAGGGGTTATAATTTAAAGGGGAGTTAATTAATTTTAACTCAAAGGGCCAAAGTTGTCATTTGTTCAAAAGTTTAGGGACTTAATTGCAACTTGCTATGTGTTTCCTAGCTTTTATAAACAATAAGGACTAAATCTGCCAATTTCCAAACTTAATTTAACCTTAGGAATACTTTAAACTGAAAGTTAAAGGTGATAGAAATCCCAAGGACTATAACTGCTAAAGATCGAAACTAAGGATTATATAAGGTAGCGATTTGCCTCATCTAGTCAAACACTTCAAATTCGGTCAAACTTAAAAAACACACACACACACACACTCTCTCGCAAACCGCCACCACCATTACCACTTCTTCGATTCTTGATGCTGTGATTGTTTCTTGCTAAGGTACATTTAAAACTTATTCTAAGTCATTAGATCTTGCTTTAGGATAAAGGAATTGGATCAAAACATGCTTAATCGATGAGAATCACTAGAAAACCACTTATTCTCGAAAATTAAATGATGTTTGAAAATGATGATTGGTAGCTGGGATAGGTGCATTTAGGATTACAATACACTCGATCATTACTTGTTTTGAATAGATTAATCACATTGGTGTGCTAGGATTGACTCTTCATACATTTTTGATCAAAAATCTGTATAGTGTAATGTTTTATGTTATTGTTGCAGGGATTTGTTCTTAGGGATATAATGATCATGTTTTGATGTTCAGTTTCAATCCCTAATCACTTGAATGCATGTTTTGATGATTTTTCGTATGTTGTTTGACTTTAAAAGGTTAATAGTGGTTTGTTGGTAGTTGTAATCTATTTAAGTATGCTTAGTTGTTGTTAAGATGTCACTAGTGTGCCTTAAACTCAATTGCATGCCCCCCTTAAGACTTTTAAAAGATTTTAAGGCTTTAATGGTTGTGTATTGCTCGAATGGGATGAAATGTGAAGGATTATGATGTTAAAAAGGCTTGCTAGGAGATTATAATGATCAAGGATGCCTTGGATTGTGTTTGTGATTGCCAAAATTGATAGAAAATTGAGTTTAAATTAGGAATTCATCATAGCGGTTTGCTGAGAAACCACTATTCTAGACAGCGGTTTGCTCAAGCTATTCTTGTCAGCGGTTTGCCTTGTTTATTCAAGGCAGCGGTTTGCTTGATTCTAGGTAGCGGTTTGCTATTTAATTGATATTTTAATCAAACAGGGAAACCGCTGCAATGTAGAGGTTTGGTAAATTATTCCTTTAATATTAAAATATTCAAACCGCTATTTCAAATTTTTTCTAATCTGCAGCGGTTTGATTAAATAACAATAAAATATTCACAACGGTTTGGTCACAGCGGTTTAATGAAAATTATTAATTTTTAATATTTAATAATTGTTATTCGTAGTGGTTTATTAATCGAATATCAAAACGGTTTGTTTAAACCTCCTCGCAGTAGTTTGTCCAAACCACTTCACAGCGGTTTGTCCAAACCACTTCGCAGCGGTTTATCCAAACTGCTTCATGGCGGTTTGGTGAATTGCTGACCAAACCACTATCTCGTCACAACGGTTTGCCAATGTCATCTCATAACGGTTTACTCAAACCACTTTATGGCGGTTTGGTGAACTGCTTGACAGCGGTTTAGGCCATACTTTCTAGTTTTGGCCCATTAAGCCCAACAACCTTTTCAGGTCCATTCCAAAGGCCCAATTGACTAGTTAAATCCCATCGGAGCTCAGTTAACTTATTATTGAACTTGTCGGATAATCTCTGGACCATTGACCAAAGTTAACCAATGTCGACTTTTAGATTGACTTAAGCCAATGACGAGTGACTCAATGTGATATATTTTTCTGAAACATGATTCACACACAATTTAATCAAACAAGGCATGGTAACTCAAACACAAGGCTAATACTCTCATCTAACATCAAATATCTGCTATTTTGTCAAACGTTATTGATATTCTTAAGCAGATAAGATGGATGAAGAGAATGTTCCTGCTCCTACTCAAACTAATGATCAATTGGTTCCTGTTAAGGATCGCTTGCCTATTAGGAAGAGCAATCTTCTCATGGATCTTCAAAAGATGCCAAAGAATCTTATCTTTTATATATCAGTGGACATCCTGCAGAACACCAACTTCTTTAGTACCTTCACTGTATCAGCTGACGTTCCTTCAATCTACATTCAACAATTCTAGAACACTCTTACAAAGTGTTGATCCCAATGAACATATCTTAAACTCCTTAGCTTGATGTAAGGTTTAGTATCCGTAGATAAATCCAAAGGTACTAAGATTGAAACTTTGAGAGTATGATATAAACTATGCGGAATCTAGTATATATAACTAAGAAGAATAATAGTAATGTGTGTATGACAAACAAAATTACAACCAAAACAATAAGCTTCAATATATTAATACGAACACACTTTGACAGTGTTAGGGTTTACAACCTTGAAGCTATGAATACTTTGAAAGACTGATATGATGTGATGTTTATTTCTCTAACTATGCCGTAGGGTTCCTTTTATACACTAAGGAAACCCTAATGGGCTTACAAAACACGTATAATGAAAATGCATATCTATTCTTAATTTAACTCATGCATATCATAATAGTAGTATTAACTATATAAGATTAACAGTACTAACTATACTGACAGTACTAATAAAGTACTAGCAGTACTAACTAATATAACTAACAGTACTAACTACTTAGTCTATTTTCTTCAATCGTTAGCAGCAACATCAATTTTGAACCAGCAGTATTAAATTAACACCAGCAGTAGTAACTCAGAATCCCTAATAATCCTCCCCTAAACTTGATATTTACTTGTCAATCATCAAGTTTCTTCACTGTAAGCTCCATTAACACCAGGAGGATGTATCCAAACACTTTACTACTCTTCAAGCAATGATTTGATGAACTTGATAAGCTCAAATGCCATAGTACTTTCTTCTTCAGCTTCTAACTGCAAGTTCAGCATCTTCTCCAGTAATTCCTTGACCAGAGGGTACTTCTTCTCTACTAGCATATTAATATCCATGGATGTACCATCCATAAATAGAGTGTGAACTTTCATACAATTTCCATCTCAGCAAATTCCAATCCAGTTGATTCATCCATAGTTTATCTTTTTCATCTGGGTCAAATATCATCCTTAGATCTCCCCAAAGCAACAAATCATGTCCTTCAAGAGGATTATCTTGAAACCTTTCCTGAACTAACCTGTATAGATCATTCAAGTCTTGCCTGTCAAGTCTTCTTAAGAAGGCTTGTATGTCTCCATGATAGCTTGAACTTCCATCAGCTCTGGTTAATTTGTAAACATACATGTCTTTTGCTTCCATCTTTCCTAACAACTGATATTCCCAATTCACAATAGGAAATTTTCTAGATAGTGGCTCATAATCCACTTCACTGTCATCATTAGAAATTATCTTTAAACTTAACCTAAGTTCTTCCTTCTCCTTCTCATACTCTACTGCTTCTTCTTCTGTAACATCCTTTGCAGATTTCATCACTTTTGGTTTCTTGGGTGACTTCTATGTTGCATATGATCCTGCAACTCTTTTCAATGTTTTATCTGGCTTCTGAGCTTCTTTCTCTGAATCCATTGGTGTAAAATCTTGAATCCTCTTTTGCTGTCTTTCATACAACCCCTGGATTTCTTCATAAGACTTTCCTTTCAGCTGACTATGTTTGTAACCACCTATGTTCTTTAGATAAGTCATCATAAGATTCCTCAACTTTGTTTTAGTAGGTGGTTTGTTTTTGATTGCCTCTGCTCTTTCAGCTGCTAACTGTTTCTTTCTCCTTTCAAAGAATTCTGCCAATAACCTGGCCCTTTCTTCAATTGTATACTTCTATTGTTCTTCTTGTGTCATTATAGCAGCCAGTTGTTAGCCGTGTTTTAAGTAAAGTGATGGTCATTATTATTCCCGAGCCTTGTATAAGTAAATCATAGTTTACGGGAATTTATTTAAGCTAATTGGGCCTAGTTGTCGGGCTTAAGCCCATTCCATTTAGGTCCAGCCCAAAGACAAAGCCCACAAGGCTTGTCCACCCTTGTAACTATATAAAGCCCTCTCCAAGTGTGGAAAGGGTGTTACTTTTTATTTTTCTTTCAATGTGCTAGTAACCATCTTTATTTTTCTCTCTTTGTTTCTCTCTCTAGTTCTTTCTCTCTCTAAAATCTTTTTTTCTTATTTTTGTGTTCATGGTGATGAAATGATATTTCTAACATGTGGTATCAAGAGTCAAGGTTAGGTTTAGTGTTTTGTTGTGGTTATTTTATCTTATTGTGATTTGGCTTATTTTTTCTATTTGTGCTTCTTAGAAAATGTTCAATTTGTCTTGCTTAAAATTTTAAATGACTACATCATAAATCTTTTGGACTTCAAATCAGTAATAGTTAAATCTCATTTTGGGCTTCTTGTTGTCACGTCTTATTTGGTCACAAAGGATTTTTCTAGTGTCAAATGTTTTTCTTGTTTTATGAAACATTTACATAGCCTATTAAGGTCACAGTTTTGCTGTGGTTTTTGTGCGTATTTCATAAAAGCTCGTGTCTTTTTCTTCTACAGCAATAGCTATCGTGTTCTTCACTAGTTCTTGTAGCTTATTACTTTGGAAAAGTAGCTTATTACTTCTTCATTTTTGAGGCATTTTGTGGTGTAACAAGTGCTTATTTTTGTTTGCTTATTTGCAAAGCTTATTAGAGCTTATTTTGGGTGCTTATCATCTTTGTGGTCCAAACGGTTCAAAGAATATCAAAGGGGACAAGATCCACCCTTTTAGCTTCAAAGGCGCTGTGGTTTTTGTTGGTTGTGCTCATGACAAAAACAAGGACGGATGTACAAATTGATACCGAACAACTCCTGTATCGAACAACTCCTTTCCCTTTGCTATCGAACAACTCCTTTCCTTTTGCTATCGAATAACTCATTTCTTTGAGTACCGAACAACTCTAGCTTCCTTTGAAGTTGAACAACTCGTTTCAACAAGAGGAACCGAACAACTTTGATACCGAACAACACCTCATACCGATCAACCAATTTTGTTTAGATACCGAACAACTTGTTTTGTGTGGAAACCGATTTACCAATTCAATTGGAATAACTCTATACATTTTTTAAGTCGTTTCGGGTTTTACGGTTTCGAGTGATGGTTAACTACGGGACTTATAACTTATACCATCGTGATTGTGACTCTTTTACGATCATCGTGATATATTCACTTGTTAACGACAATAACCGCTCCTCTCTGCGAGATCAAATCTACATTCGTTGCTTTCTTATAAGTTTCAAATGATGAAGGAATGAAAATTGGTGGGAAATTTTTTAATTATTAAACTAATTTGGAAATTGTCTCATGCAATACCTCAAGTTTTACTATAATTGCAAAACTAGTCCTTCCATGCAAACAAGCCCTTCTAGTTGAATCTAATTTCACCGTTAGTCCTTTTAAGCTCACTAATCGTTAACAAAAGCTCACGTACTTTGATTCAACAACGATTTCAACATCAATTAATTATTGTGTCACGGTTTCTTCTTGATTTTGTAAAATCCCGCGAAAGATTCAATTCTTTTCTTGGTTTAAATCTAAGTCTTGTAAAATCCCGTGAACGTTAATTGAATTTAATCCACAACTACAATCACTTTACCCACTAAAGATCCTTGTTTATCATTTCACATCACTTTTGCAATGTCGACTCAACAAGATATTTATGCAGCATGTTCAGAAAATCATCCTCCTATGCTTAACAAAGAGAACTATGTTCCATGGTCATCACGTCTTCTCCGGTATGCTAAGAGCAGACCAAATGGAAAGTTAATCTACAATTCCATTATCAATGGTCCCTATGTCAGACGAATGATTCCTGAACCAGGTGATGCAAAACGCGAGGTTCCCATGTTCCATGGTCATCACGTCTTCTCTGGTATGCTAAGATCAAGCAGACAGATGATGAACTCACTGCGAAGGAACTTAAACAGGTTGAAGCCGATGATCAAGCCATTCAGACTATTCTTATCGGTCTTCCTGAAGACATCTATGCTGCTGTTGATAGCTGTGAAACTGCTTAGGAAATCTGGTTACATGTGCAACAAATGATGAAAGGTTCTGATATTGGAATTCAAGAGAAAAGGGCTAAGTTGTTTAATGAATGGGAAAGGTTCACTTCTACCAATGGGGAATTGATTGAATCATACTATCACCAAGTATTCAATGTTTCACCAAGATCAACCATCACCAAGTACCTACATACAACAACCACAACCCATCAACAACAACTATAACCCACAACCATTATTTAACCAGAACCACATGCAACAACCAATGCCAAATCTCGAAGATATTATAGATCCCACAACCGCAATGAACATGGCACTTGTTCTAATGTATAAGGCAATCAAACTAAACTACTCAACACCAACCAACAATAAACAGAGAACTTCATCAAATCCTCGTAATAGGTAGATTGCTCAACCAGGTATAAATATGGGTCAAGAGAGACAGCTGCAGATGGTTGGAGGGAATTGTGGGAATCAATTTAGACAGTATGCTGGGAAGAATGTTGGGAATCAAAATGGGTATAATGCAGTACAGAATGTCAGGAATCAGGTTGTTCATAATGCAGTTTAGAATGTTGGAAATCAGAATGGGCTAATTGTTGTTCCGGGGATTACTAATCAAAATCCGAATGGGAATGATAATGTTGTATCAGCACGGGTTGAGGGTAATGCGATTGGGAATAATGGTAATCAAATAAGGTGTTACAATTGTAGAGGATTATGTCATCTTGCTTGGAACTGCACAGTTAGACCAAGGAGAAGGGATGCTGCTTATCTTCAGACTCAGTTGTTGATTGCTCAAAAGGAAGAAGCAGGAATCCAACTCCAAGCTAAAGAGTTTGATTTGATGGCTGCTGCAGCAGATCTTGATGAGATTGAGGAAGTCAATGCAAACTGCATTTTGATGGCTAATTTGCAGCAAGCATCGATATCGGGTACTCAGACTGACAAAGCTCCCGTCTATGATTCAGACGGATCAGCTGAGGTACACCATTATGACAATTGCTATAATAATGATATATTCAATATATTCACTCAAGATGAGCAGTATAATAGTAATGTTATTTCTGAGGTTTCTAGTGTGGAACAAGGTGGGGGAACAGTAGATCAACATCCTGCAACTGTTGAGGAAACTCATGCTTATTTTGAATCATTATATAATAATTTGGCAATTGAAGTTGAAAAGGTCAACTCGGTCAATCGCAGAATGAAAGAAACCAAATGTTGATTTGATCCACTGAGCTTGCTATATATAAAAAATCAAGAAAGTAGTTGAAATTAGTCAAAGAAAAATTTGACAAACTAGAAAGATGTTTTCAAATAGTCGGTTTATCATGAACAAGTCTACTAAAATAAGATAAAATGACTTACTTAAGTTTCGAGTAAACAAAATAAAGACTTTTGAATGAGGAGGAAATTTCAGACTTAAATTTAAAACATCTTTCAAGGGGAAACAATCAACGTTTCTTTCTTCTTGAAGAAAAGAAAAAGGTTGAAGTCTGACTTCAAAATATGCGAGACGACCTTCTGATAAAACAATTCCAACTTGAGAATAAGATAAAGAATTAGATAATATTTTGGTCAAAACGGGGTCAATCGATTCAAACGGATGCACACTGCTTTCTCATTAAGCCAGACTCGTTTTTACCACACCGAAAGAAATGCTTTGGGTTATCAAAATCCTTTTTATCTCAAGCAAGATCAGCAGAAACAACAAAGTTTGTATGATGGCAAAAATTCTATTAGAAAAGCATGATCCTCCTGGGGGGGGATGTGTATGATGCGGAGGAGACGGAGACACTGCAACTTGCTCAGAGGTCACTTAAAATTGAAGATAATTGAACAAGAAATAAAACGTAATTATTACAAAGATTAATCATCTTTCGGGGGTTTTTGTTTCTCAAACGGCCAAGTCACGTGAAGAGTTGTATTTTTCAAATACTTCCAAAACGGCCAATGTTTCTAAATCATTTTCAATACCAAATGAAGAATTTTTGGATGATACTACACCAAGTGTTGCACAAAATTTCTAAATGAGGTAAAAAGCACCATTGTGACTCTTCAACGTGTTGTCAAACGAAAAATGACTTTGGATATACACAATTGGTCGTCTTCTGTTCACCAAGAGGTTACAAAATTGTAAAGGATGAAATTTTCCCTATCTTTAACCAAGTTGATGCTAGATTGCAAAATTTTGAAATACATTTTGAAAAGCATAAGCAGACGAATTTGTTCGAGAGACTTAAAATCTCTTGCAAAGTAGCTGATGAATCTTTGCCAAAACCACAAGGCTTTGGAACTTAGAAATTCCGAAAACGTCTCTGAAAGCAGTTGTCAGTTAAAGATATTATGTCTATTGTGCAAAATCCAGCTGTTGTAGATTTATCAAATCTCCAAACTGAGCTTGACCGTAAGAAAGAAGCTTGACCATACGAAAGAACGATTTGAAAATTATATCATTAAAAAGGAGAATGAATATGCTAAACTTTGGAATGATTGGTACAAAAAGTGTGAAGAATGCAAATATGACAAAATTTAGTACGATAAAGCTTATAATGACATGCAATAAAAGATCGAACGGTTGCAAGCTTAGTTGGGAGATCAAAAGGGTAAAAGTAAGGATACTCCATGTGTATCATATACCCTTGATCCTTTGTCTTAGAAACTAGAAAATGAGAACGTAGAATTAGAGTTTCAGGTTAGAAATTATGAAAAAAAATGCTCATCTTAAGACCACATACAAAAACCTGTTTGACTCTATCTCAATGACACGGGCTCAGACCAAAACAATAATTGACTCCTTGCAAGATAAACTACATGACACGATCTATGAAAATGCTAAATTAAGAGCATAATTATTTGATAAGGTTTCTAAACAAAAGGACACAACCAAAGGTACGAGTGTGAATACTCAGTTTTGTAAGCAATCAATTTTATGAAAACCACCTTTTCATTCTGGATCGAAACTCTATGCGGTAACTCCTTTTCCAAAATCTAAGGGTCTTCCCAAGATCGATAAGACACATGCTTTGTAAAAACCAATCACTTCAAACTCGGTACCTACTCCACAAGAATCAAAAGTTGTGAAAAATGATAAGGTGATTGCCCCAGGAATGTTTAGGATTAATCCTTTGAAGCCTTCTAGGGAAGAAAAGTATGTTCCTAACAAAGTTAGAGCAAGTGTTAGGACAAATCCGATCACTGTTTCACAACCTTATGTCATCCCTAAGAAAGATGTTAAATATGACTTAAATGGTTTATCTTCTACAGGAGTAGACAACACTGCTAAGACCAGAAGGCCACAACCTAGGAGCAATACAACGAATGATAGGGTCCCCTCTGCGTCTAAAAGTAGTTGTAGCAAGAATAAAGAAGTTGAAGTAGAAGAACACCCTAGGAATTTACTGCTTTCTAAGAATAAGAAACATATGTCATCTGAATGTAATTACGTTAAGCTTGCTATTCAGAATAATAAATTTGAAGTTGTTTATGCTATGTGTAAGCAATGTTTAATTACTGCTAATCATGATGTATGTGTGCTTAATTATGTGAATGACATGAATTCTAATGGTAAGAAACAAAAGGCAAATGTTTCAAAAACTAAAAATCAAAAGAAACAAAAGCCAAAGGTTATAAAGCCTAAGAAAGTAGGGTCCAACGAAAGACTTGCTTCACCTAAGCCTAGTAAACCTAGATCTTGCCTTAGGTGGTCACCAACTGGAAGATTTTTTGACCTTAAAGGAAAAATAATCGCATCAAGTGTATTTGAGAGTCAATCTGACTGCTCTAATGGTGATAATGCATGTACTTCTAACCCTCCGAAACCTACAATCAAACGGTTTCCAAATTCTACTTCTTTTCTTGGCATGTTATCCAAATTTGTTTATGGTGCGTCGACTCGGGTTGTTTCAAGCATATAACCGGGAATCTAAAGCTTCTCATCAATTTCGTCTGGAAGTTTTTGGGAATTGTTCGCTTTGGAAACGATCATGTTGCTGCAATTCTGGGTTTCGATGATCTTCAATGGGGAAATATTTTGATCACTAGGGTTTATTTCATTGAGGGCTTGGGGCATAACTTGTTCTCGGTTGGGCAATTTTGTGATTCTGATTTAGAGGTCGCTTTCTGAAGAAATACATGTTTCGTCAAAAACTTAGAAGGAGTTGATTTGTTAAAAGGAAATCGCACAACAAACCTTTACACCATCAATCTCCATGAAATGGCCTCTGCATCCCCAATTTGCCTCATGGCTCG
>BQNB010091460.1:0-23074 GCA_026074375.1 Tanacetum coccineum
CTATGCTTATTCGTATGAACAAGGTTGTGAACCATTATAAGACCATATGCATATATTTGATTATGACATGACATATTTTGATTGCCTGGATTTTTGGTCAGATTTCAGTCATGTGCTAATTGATGGAATATTGTCTCCATTATATACAGTTGATTGCATTTGTAGGCCACGTGATCATGATCCCATTACACGTTTTGGGATTAAGAATGGTGACAAGGTAAGTTTTCGTAACTGAATCAGGGATGTTACTGCATCAACTTAGTTAAATTGCAGGTAGAGAAACAATGTGCTCATTTTTTTGGTGTTCAGCTGCACAAAGCAAATTTAAGGTACTTTAAACTTTTTGAGCATTATACTATGTTGATATTTTTATCATATTGTTTATTAGATACAGTAGTTATTTTAATGTTACATTGCAGCTACTTTATTTTGAGCAAGATAACGGTAGAGGCTATAGTATAGCATTACAGGTACATCCTTTTATATTTTCTCTTCGGTTGTTTAATAATTTAAGTACATAATTAGTCCCTACTACTTGTAGCAAAAATTGCATCAACCCAGAAACATGCAACAAAAACAAGGCAAATATATTACATAACAAAAGTTATTGGTTGCGGTTTTCATGCCTTTAGGATTAAGTAAGGTCACAGATGATATGAAGACCAAGAACCGTGCAGATAGAGCCGGCTTAGTTAGTGCTGGTGAAAAGGAAGTCCGTGGAACGGTGCCATCAGTTTCTAAAGTTGAACCTCCAAAGTTTGAGCTTCAGATGGGTTGCAAGTGAGTGTACGTTGCTTCATGTTTAACACAAATGCACCCTTATAAAACATATCTAAAAGAGAACCTTATACGAAGTAGAAGAAACATGTACCTAAACCAAGATCACATAAATACAACTTTTTCTCATTGGGTGTCCCAGGCTGACCAAGTAAAAAGTTGTGAACAAAACTAATAAAAAGGGATAATTAGTCGTCAGTCACATAAGCATGATTAATAGCAATTTACAGATAAGTGGGAGAAAATGGTTTTGCGGTACCCTCTTAAGTAAATGGGTTGTTGAGAATCAAATAGGGAAGAATGATTCGTTGATTGATCAGAGTGTTTCAAAGCAAACCATGTATAATTTTTGGATGCAAAGATTCAGTTCTACAAATTAAAGGTATATCCTAATTTGTTATCCTGGTACGAGTTTGTATATGCTTAATTGGCCATTTGTCCATATGTTTTTTGTTTTGTTTTACATAAAATTGCTTTGTCGAGGGAAAGTTAACAACATAACTGTTGAAAAATGCACAAAAATGAGTGTTGGTTTAGATCGTGAACACTGACTTTTGAACTTTAAAACAGGATGTTGCTGCTTGTGAAATTGTGAATTGCAACAGTGTTGAGGTGCAATGCTAGGTATAAATCTTATTTTTGGTTTTTAACTTCTCGCAGAATGTGACCTATGTTGTTGTCCCTTTGAAACAAGCTTTGCGAAGAGCATGTGGTTGTACAAGGTCCGTGATTTCGTGTTTGGCGACGAGTAATTAAGGAATTCAACTAAAAACACAAATTCAGGTACAATTTAATTGTGCTTACGTTTTTATTAGACTAATAGTGATTAAAAAATATGTTCACAACTGAATCATATTTGATAAATAATCATTCGTTCTTTATAAACCCATTAAGCCATAGCTAAGTCGAGGGAAACAAATAAGAAAGAGCATATAGAAAAAGAGTCGATTGACCTGCTAAAAGTTAATTATTGAAAACTTTGTTTAACTTATAGATGGGAGTTCTTATAGATATTTTTTAATCATACTTAACACACTAATTATTCAAAGAAAGGCTTTTAATCTTACTTTTGTACCCATGTATGTATGTATGAGCCATATTTCAATGACCTGCCACTAAAGTGTTAAGCAAAATGAAATTTAGAACTAGCTCACTGTATAGAGGATATTAATAAAAATAATTTTTTACTTAAGAATCTAAGGGTGTGTTTAGTTAGGGAAAAATATCCTATTTTTCTAGGATATTTTTCATTTGAGAATGGAAAAACAAAAAACTTGTTTAGTTGTATTTTTTTTAATATTTTTCAAAAAACAAAAAATTCTCATTTTCTAAATTTATATGGAAAAATAGAAATCCACAATTTACTATTCTCCATTTCTTTTTTTCCCTAACAAAATAAAACGTAAATATAACTCAAACCAAATAAAACGTGAGTACCAATATTCTAACCCTATCTAGATGTGGCAAATGGGTCGGATTGGGTCATGGGTCAAACGGTTTGGGTCAGGTCGACCCACTAAAGTATGGTGTTTTCATACATTTTTGAACGTTTTATACATTTCGTCAGTCTTTTTACGGTTTCATCGGTTTTTTTCGTCTTTTTACCTTTTCATCCGATTTCTTACGTTTTCGTCCGTTTTTTTACGTTTTCATCCGTTTTTTTACGTTTTCGCCCGTTTTCTTACATTTTCGTCATATTTCTTACGTTTTCGTCTCTCTTTTTACGTTTTCGTCCGATTTCCTACGTTTTCGTACGATTTCTTACGTTTTCGGCCTTTTTTTATGTTTTCGTCCGATTTCTTACGTTTTCGTCCGATTTCTTACATTTTCGTCCGTTTTTTTACTCCGATTTCTTACGCTTTCTTACGTTTTCGTCCGATTTCTTACGTTTTCGTCCGATTTCTTACGTTTCCGTCCGATTTCTAACGTTTTCGTCCGATTTCTTATGTTTCGTCCGTTTTTTTACGTTTTCGTCCGATTTCTTACGTTTTTGTCCATTTTTTTACGTTTTCGTCCGATTTCTTAAGTTGTCGTCCGTTTTTTACGTTTTCGTCCGATTTCTTACGTTTTCGTTCATTTTTTTACGTTTTCTTCTGATTTCTTACGTTTTCGTCCCATTTCTTACGTTTTCGTCCGATTTCTTACGTTTTCATCCGTTTTTTACGTTTTCGCCCGTTTTCTTACGTTTTCGTGAGATTTCTTACGTTTTCGTCTGTTTTTTTACGTTTTCGTCCGATTTCTTACGTTTTCATCCGATTTCTTAAGTTTTCGTCATATTTCTTACGTTTTTGTCGGTTTTTACGTTTTTCTTCGTTTTTTACGTTTCCGTCTTGTATTTTACGTTTTCATCAGATTTCTTACGTTTTTGTCAATTTTTTACGTTTTCGTCTGTTTTCTTACGTTTTCGTCCGATTTATTATGTTTTCATCTGATTTCTTAAGTTTACGATTTCATAATAAAACAGAAGAAAACGGACGTAAATGTAAAAAACGGACGAAAACGTAAGAAATCGAACGAAAACGTAAAAAACAGACGAAAACGTAAAACATCAAACGAAAACGTAAAATGCCGGACAGAAACGTAAAAAAACGGAGGAAAACGCAAAAAAAAGGGAAAATAAACGCAATAAATCGGACAAAAACGTAAAAAACAGACGAAAACGTAAAAAAAACAAACGAACCCGTAAGAAATTAAAAGAAAACGTAAGGAATATGACGAAAACGTAAAAAAAATAGGCGAAAACGTAAAAAAAACAGACGAAATCGTAAGAAATTGGGCGAAAACGTAAGAAATCAGACGAAAACGTAAGAAATCGGACGAAAACGTAGAAAACAGACGAAAACATAAAAAATCGGACGAAAACGTAAAAAAACAGACGAAAATGTAAAAAAACAGACGAAAACGTAAGTAATCGGACGAAAACGTAAAAAAAAAGGCGAAAAAGTAAGAAATATAACGAAAACGTAAAAAACGGACGAAAACGTAAAAAACGGACGAAATCGTAAGAAATCGGACGAAAACGTAAGAAATTTAACGAAAATGTAATGTTAATTGAGATTTATATATTTTCGGTAATGTTAATTTCGGGTATACTACAAATTAAAATATATGCTTATGATTGTGGTTTGTTTTTATTAATTTTATTTTTTATTGTTTTTATAATCGTATACAAAGAGCTAATATGAAAAGAAAATATTAAATATGAAAAGAAAAATGAGTGAAAATATATCATCTAAACATTTTTTCATTTTTTAAAAACAAAAACAACTCTTATCTAAACAGTTTTTCAAAATTCTTAACTCTTCTCTAGAAAAGAAAAACTATATCATTCTCTAGAAATTTAGAAATAGAAAAACATGAAATTTTTTCCACAACTAAACACCACCTAACATTTTTTCTAATATTACTATTTTGGCATCGTTAATTTTTTCCATGTTTCACATGATGCAACGTATGAACTTTCAAAGAAAGAAGGTAAAGTTGGTACACATGAATTACCTCTTTCTGACTTGGGATTGGTTAGCTACAAGTAGGGATGCAAATTACAAACCGGTTTTTTTTAAAACCGGTATAAAAACCGAAACCGGTTTTTAAAAAAACCGGTTTTTTTAAAACCGAACCGGTTAGACCGGTTTTCGGTTTTTTAACAATACCGGTTTTTTACCGGTTTTAAAACCGGTTAAAACCGGTTTTTTAAAAAAACCGGTTAAAACCGTTTTTTTTTTAAATTTTTTTTTTTATAACCGTTAATAGGTTTTAAAAAAAAACTCGGTTTTAACCGGTTAAAAAACCCGGTCAACATGGAAGTCAAACTAGCCGTTATATATATTTTTTTAAAAACCCGGTTTTAAACGGTTTTAACCCGTTTTTTTTTTGCGTTTTTTTTTTTTGGGAATATTTAATGGATTGAGTATAAAGGGTGATGGCAATGCCGAAGCTCGACATACTTGAGTACACTAATATGTTTTCGGGTGATGGCCATGCCGAAGCTCGAAATGTATTAGTATTTATATATTTTATTTGTTTAATTTTGATATTGTTTAAATAAACGTTATGTTGTATTTTTTTTTAGTATGTTTCGGTGCAAAATAAAAAGTTATGATTGTATTATGTTTAGTAGGTTTCCGGTGAAATTGTTAAATTAATGTTTGATAATTAAGCAATTTTATTAAATAAATATCGAAGTTTTAAATTCCGAAAAAAAAACCGAACCGGGTATAAAAACCGATTCCGGACATTTATAACCGAAAAAAACCGAACCGGTATAAAAACCGATTCCGAAAATTTTATAACCCGAAAGAAACCATCCCGAACATTTATAACCGAAAAAAACCGATTTCAAAAAAACCGATAAAACCGAAACCGGTTATTAGAAAAACCGGTTTTTTTAAAACCGGTTTTCTAATAACCGAAAACCGGTTTTAACCGATTTATTTGCATCTCTAGCTACAAGGGATACTGGACCATGGGTTTTATGTCCATAACGGTGTAACTGATTTAAAAATAAAATGGGTTGTACTTGGAACCTTACATGACGCAGACACATGATGGTCAAATTGCAAAGCAATAAAAAAGAAAAAGAAAACTTAGTGGAGTATATAGGGTAATAGCTAAGTAACAATAGTAAAAAAAATAAAGGCGAAATAACATTGGTTGTAGTTTACAAGTTTTAGCAATCATTTGTCAGTAAGTGATCAGCCTCTAAAAATGAATTACAAAATGAAGATTTTATGTCTGCTACATACGAGTACAAAAGAACATATGTTTGGTACAGGTAATCGTTTTTACCTCATAAGTAACTAAGACCAAATCTCATTGAGTTAATGATTCCATGTAGAAATTTATGTCTCATAAATAACCTAAGTGATATGAAGTCTTAGAGTAGCTAAGGTGAATATAACTTTTGATTTTTAAAAGCCATTGCTACTACAAGTTGGTAAGTTTTAGTGTTTTCTTAATTATGTTAATAACCACTTAGCATTTACGTTATCTTCAACAACTGTTGTTGACAGATTATCACAACAACTTTCGACAGCAAGCTATGAAGGCGCTTCACTACATGGCACATAATATTGACTTAACGCTATTAAAGTATGTAATTTTAGTATCGGCTATCGAACATACACTACAACGTGTCCGGTGGTGCGAGTTATCCAATTCCAGACAAATCAACTCCAGTACACATAATTGATTTTTTTCCGCAAACTTGGCTCAATAATCTTGATGGGAGCAATGGTTGGTGCTTACGTGTGCTTACACTATTTGCGATATGATATCTTATTAAGTACATGGTACTTAGCAAATATGAACCATGAACTCATTTGCCCATAATGTTTGACCACTTATGTATTTATCTTATTATTCGCAGATAAAGTATAGTGAAAGAGTTGATGGTTTCATACTTATTTCCTTTATATGCCGAGTTCAAAATCAAATAGAGGCCTCATGTTCCTTTCTAAGAAAACAGCCCAATCAGGTTTCTCAAAAGTTATCATAACTTGCATATTTAATGTAACAATTAGCAAACAGTAGCATCTATGCTTCATTTATTCATTCACATGTAGTTAATTAACTCTTAATATATAATGATGACAAGAGGCATTGCCTTGCCAATCAGTTTTGAAGAGTTTTCTTCACTTGTGAGCCAAGTAAGTCTACTTATTATAAAGCTATCTATTAGTTTTATTGACAAATTGAGTTTCTTTTATATATGCACGGATGAAGGCTATGTTATGCTATTGTTCCTTATTTGCGTTCATATACATTGATTGATCAAACTTATATCTTCGGTGAGTGTTTTTGACTCTTTTTGTTGCACATTAAACTTATAGTTTGCATACTTTCTTGTGACAAGTTATTATAAACATATGTCGTAAGCAATGGTTTTCACTGACACCATCTACTAGAAGGCGATGTCGTCTTTATTTCCGGCCGCCATACGAGATGAGCAATTATCTATGTAATTACGGTCTTTGTTGGTCGGGACTTCTATTCTTATTTCTTTTTGGTGTACTTTGAGCTCAATGTTAGATCAACCAAAGACATTGTATGTTAAGTAAACAATTCTCATTTTATGTTGTTGTAACTTGCAACTTTTTGTAAAACTGTATTATATCTTTTGAGTTTCTTTTTTTAATTTCATTAATTACTCTCAGAATTCGTCAAGTATCTCTATTTTTAACAAATTTGATTCTTATGTTTATAGAAATTAAATGAACACTTTTTTTTATTTCAATTGTTGTGTCAATAATATTTAACGTTATTGATTATCTATCTACGTAATCTTAAAATTTGTCGAGCGGTTTAAACCCTCTAATACGCGTAACAGAGACAATATGTTGTAAGTAGGGTTGTTCATTTCTAAATCACAAGGAAGCTCCCCTTGCAAAATAATGTCTAGAAGTGGATCATTATTTGAGTTTGAGGAGGATCCAACTTTGGTAAACTTAGATGGGGTTGTAGAGCTCACGGTCCATTTGATCCCCTATTTGGTTGTCTGCTCTTTGATAGGTCATAGTAGTATAAAATTGATATATGGATTTATGACAATGAAACTCATAAGGTGCCTATTGTAACAGTAGGTGCCTTTTACCAGGATTTTTATTAAAAATATTACCCATGGCAAAGTTTGAACTTGTGACCTAGGGTTAAGTTCTAATCAAGTTTACCAACTGAGCCAAGCCACCATTTGTGTTTTACTATCCAAAACTATAATAATATTTTCTAAAAAAACCATGTTGATATCTTTCAATTTTAAAAAATATATTAAGATATACTCCCAAATTATATAGTATATTTATCTAAATCGATATAGATACATTACTTTTTAATAAGAAAAGAGGTATGTGTTGCTCATCTCTTTTATTTATTTTCTGTTTGATTATTACATTTTCTTAATTGTAAGTGCTCAGTCATTTAATGACTTTTTTCTTTTGCACTGCAGCTCTAAAAAATGCACAAATAGTTCCACCTTCAACCACGGACGGAGGTTAATATCTTTTACATTTGTATGTTATAAAAAATATAATAATGTAGTTATATACCAACGTTACATCATATATGGTAGATTTTTTCTATCAATCTACTTTTTTGCTCTTTGATATGTGTGAATTTGATTTTGTTCTACCGTTATCCTTATCAAGTGGTAAATATAATTCCGAAGTAAAAATATTTATAAAGGTATATTTTTATGCAGATGACAATTATAGTACAAAATTCATAATAGGGTATGAGTTTCTTTTTCACATTTGTGTTTTAGGGGATAATGGAGGCGCAATTAGTATGCTTTGTTAAGATGATCATCATTCCATGATAATAGAAAATTTGTAAGTAAAAAATTTGAACTAAGTACTGAAAAAGACTAAAAATGTTGATATTTAAAAGGGGACTTTTTAAGGGTATCAAAACAACTAACTTTCAAGTTTTCAAAAAGAGCACGTAATTATTGTTCTTAAAAGCTTACCGGGTGAGAAAAGCCACAAAATTACAACACTTATAAGCTCTAAGATAACCAACTAATCCCTTCTTCGCATCCAACTTAATAACTCAACACCATAATTTTCATTCTTCGCAAATTTAAAATCTTTAATAAAAAGATCCTCGAATGCTTAGCTAATAAAAAACAAGCTTTGCAATATTTAAAGATCTATAAAGAAACTTGAAACACTTGGCTTTTTAAGCTAGAATTCGTATTTTAAAGCTTCTTGTATAAAAGACTAATAAGCAAAAGCTATCATATACTTATAGGTTAAGGGCAAGCTAGAGCGCTACATGCTCGATCAAGTCAAAATTTATTTCTTATACTCACCGTCCGAAAAGTCAAACATTTGTTGACAAAAACACTTTAATTTATTTTGAATTTTTTTATTTTTGCATAAAAATTTCCATTATTTTTTGTAATTTTGGTGGCAAAACGGGGTTACATGAAGACAAAACAAATGCTCAAAGATCAAATCGATAGAGATAGCCTCCCATACTAGAATTACACATGTCCTCAATGTAGCATTGCCACCCCCATAACTAAAATTCAATGCATAATCCTAATATAAAGGGTCTCTACGTAAATCTAAAGCTGTTTATTAATTATGCTAATAAATAAACGTTAGTCAATAAGATCTAGGATATCGGATTCCCATATATAAGCATGCTAAGGATTGAAGCTTGAGTGAACGATGGACAAAACCACGAGCATGAGATCTCATCATTCCGACAATCATGACCATAAAATACAAGCCACCGAAACACGATAAAGAAGAAGCGAGCCTCCCTCACATCACACTTACTAAAAATAGAAAATGAAGATAGAAACACAGGTTAGCCTCTCGAGAACGCTTGTTTTTGTGCGAGTCCTCTAGCTATTGACATCTCCTCGATATCCTTTGTCCTTTGGGGCAGAAATAAAAGAATGGCAAATCGTCATCGGACTTCCATATGCCACCGCTCTAAGGAAATAGAAACTAAAAGCCGGAGATGCCAGATCAAAAATGGCGTCCCTCAACTCATGTAGAACTCATAATCCCATTAAAAACTCCCGAGAGAGAAGAAAAAAAAATTCACAAGATATCAGGTTAAGAAAGAAAAGACAAGATTTTTGATAACAAATGTAAGGGAACAATAATGGCGATCCTTAAAGGGTAACCTCACATTGTCCGGAGAAATAATTGTCTCATGAATCACGGTCGAAACTTTAGTCATACTCCTTCAAATCAACATTATCAGGTTCTCATCCTTAATCTTCTGGTCATGATCAAAAAACACATCAGGAGGAAGATTAATGGGTTTATCATTTGTAAGCCAAACACTCAAAGATAGATTATGTCTCCCTCCGAATCATGATAACCGTCCTTATATCCGTAAAACATCAATTAATTTTCTTGTTTTGATGGCAAATAGAAATTCAAGATTGAATGATAATTTATAAGATAATATTTAACCAAAATTTGTACCTAGAAAACATCGATCTCATCACTATCGGCCTCCTGGTCGAAACACACAACCTCAGAGCATCGGAAAGAGGTGTGACTAGTAAAGCCGGCTCATCAAGGTTAGAAACATAAGAGAGTCCCTTGTTTCTCGATTGTCCTCTAAACACCTCATTAAAAAAGAGGAATTACGTCACTAAAGAGTACTCTTCAGCAAATTCAAAAGAGGGTTCGAATAAATTTTTAAAATTTTCCCTCCAGACATCCTCCACAGAAGTCCTCGTCATCACTAAAGGTAAAATCATCATTAGCATCGAAGAGAGGATTAGAGAAAGTCACGAAATTATCACAAAAAGGCAAATCACACTCTTTGTCATTGTCGGACGTATCCTCGGACTCACTTGGGATTAGGACAAGGTCCTCAACACTAGACTTTATTACGTCGTTCCGAATTCCTTTTCAGGAAGAGTGGCTAAGATGCTCATCCCTCACGTTGAGAGAGTCCTCGGAGCTCCCATAGTCGGTAAGACAGAGCGTGAATGATTTTTGCAATATAACGGAGGAATTTGAGAAATAATTTTCATTCAAAGAATAGTACCCTCCCGTCCATCATCGTCATCATCGAAATAAATGGAAACAGCGCGAAGGCTCGGAGTATAATACTAAGAATTACCAAACCTGCTCTCAGTAACATTTCACCCAATGATTTAAGAAGTTCATCTTAAGTGATTATAATCAATTCTGTAAAGGCTTCTTGAATACTCCGAGCTGATGATGCGATGGAATAGCTTACGGGGTTGGTCAAGACCGAAAAGTAGAATTATAGCAAAAATTGCGCCATAAAGTTCTGATTCCTCTCGTTGACAACTGATATTTTTCATAGGACTCCCCACAGTCTCACAACAAAGAAATTGTTGTGGAAAACTCGGTTGATTTTATGGATAATAATTATCACCAAAGTTAAATTGTAGCATCGTTCCTGATCATATAAAACGTAACCCGTGGTGGACAATAATAACCATAGGATAATAAATCGTTTCCTACATAACTCACCCGAGTATTGCTGGGGCTTGTGGAGGGGGTTGAAAAAGTTTGGAGATCATTGAAAGAATTCAGATTTGGACATAAACGAAATGAATTCCTACTCTTTGATGCAGTATCGAACAAAAACCCATTTCCTAAGATTATTTCCATAACCACACCGCAAGTACATCGTCGACAAAGTAAACCATCTAACGGACCTCCACACCCAAAGCAACCACGTTGGTTGAATGACGACATAAGAATTAAACAAATAGGAGGTTGAAAAAGATAAGAATTAAATGATAAAAGAAGATAGATACAGAATATTTTTGAATTTTATATAATAATAAGTAGAAAAATAAATAAAAATGTTATTGGGAACCGAATTAATCAAAGGTGCACGGTCGCTCTCTAGATAACGCACAAAGAAGCGGTAAGCGCAAGCGTTTTAAACAACAATCTCCTTTCGGGTACAGAAGTTCCGTAGGAATCAACCCCTCTTTATACATCTCTTATAGTTTGTTAATCTAAAGATGAGCCGATTTAACAATTGACAACACGATTTATTTTGTTGTTTTGAAATTTTTTTTGGCATTTTAAATAGAAAAAGAAAAATAAAATATTTTTGTATTTTATAGTTTTATATAAAAGTAAATTAAAAATAATAAAGAAATGTAAAATTTATATTCACAAAAAAAAACGATAACTTCACGGGGAAGGGTCTTCAATAGGCACTAAATCTTCAAACCTCAAACGCGATAAATCGTAACACACTTCCCGGCAGCGGCGCCAAAAATATTGATACAGATAAAAATAGTCTATATATAATAATCTATATCCCTAAAATAACCAAATACAAATTAATAAAGTAAGATAGATTCCGATTAGAAAATGAAAAATCACTTTAGGAAAAGTAATGACAAATCTTCCCACGTCGTTTTTTCCCAACGAAGTGTGGATATTGAAAATCTTGTTTCGGTTCGTGATCGCGTGATTGAATAATCGATATTTTGGATTTTGGATTCTAAATCTACTAACGCAAAAGGAAAGCATATAAAGGCACGCTAAACTAGAAATGAAGGCAACTTAAAAATCTAACGACATTTTAAACAATTAAAAACTTATTAATAACTAAAATAAACTAACTAATTAACTAAAATTGACAAATTAAAAAACACTATAAATCTCAAAATAAAATCCTAAACTTAAAATGTATTAAACTAATTTTTAATAACAAAAAATTTTTTTTAATTTTTAAAACTAATTAAAACTATTTTTAAACTAAAAATTACTAGAAAATTAATTAAAAATACTGAATATTAATTCATAAAATTTTGAGAAAATACTAAAAATACGAGACACATTCTAAAGGTTTGCAAAGAACAAACAGTGAAAAAGCTTTTTACAACTTATACAGCTGCTAAAAATCAAATAAGTTGAATAAGCTAAAACTAAACTAAGTATCTTTAATTAAAATGATCAAAGGTTTAATGAAAAAGACCCAAGGGCACAGTGTAAGAATATGTGTTTGTGAGAGGGAGGGCACAGTTTCGAGTCCTGTGGACCACCTTTTTGCAAAAAACATTTTTTAATTTTCTTTTAAAACAGTTAAAGAATAAGCAAAAATAAACACTTTTAATAAAAGGACTTAATACTAAAACTTATTAATAAGCTAGAAAAAATGACATTAAAGTGACAGATTGGCTAGCTAGGCTTATTTAAGACTTTTAACCAAAACTGTTTGGACTTTTTGTCTCAATAAGCTATAAGAAAAACAATAAGCTAAAGACAGACCAATACCTGAGAACTAAATAAGCTCTTATACTAGAAATTAGCTAATCCAATAAGCCCAAAAAAAAAACAGATAAACAGGATTAAGACAGTGACACAAAAATAGGTTTAAAGGGCTTTTTAAACCAAAGGTTGAGCTAGATTTAAGGACTGATAAGCATTAGATTAAGCAAAAACAGTTGAAAACAGATTGAGTTTGAGACGCATAACACAAAATAAGCTGGAGTTAAAAAAGTTGTGTTTACAATAATAACTAAAAAAGAGACAATAGAATGATAAACTATACTACTAATTTTGACTTTTTATTTTAAAGTGACTACTTAGAGACTAATTTTAAAACTCAAAAATGATTTGGACACAATAAAAACTTAAAACAGATTGAACATAGACTTAAATAAGCTAGGTTTAATCAAAACAAACAAGAGATAAGCTAGATTCTAACCACTATTGAACTACTTGCATAGCTAGGGTCATCAAATCAATTTTAAAACACCAATTGCTTGCTAGTTTTTTGATCAAAAAGACTTCACAAATGTTTTCGCCAATGGTCTCTAGACTCAAATCAGATGCACATTGTTGCATTAGAAACCAACTTTGAATACAAATACCATAACTCAAATATATTTTTAAAGAGCTCAAAAGATAAGCAGATTTAAACGCATTAGTACTAGCAGACATGAGATTTTGATTAAACACACTTTAAAACTTAAACAAAACCATTCTAGAACCTATTAAAACCCAACCTAAAAATTTTTAAGACTAAATTAAGGCTTTATGCAAACGGACTTAAATCCCAAAAGACAGCATAACACATTTTCTCATATTAAAAAAATGCTAGCCCAATCACTCATTTTACACGGTGAAAATAAACTTCTAAGCTAAAACTGATTCTCATTAACATTGATTTTGTAACAGCAGATGAGTTCTATGACAACTAAAAACAAATAAGCAAGAACCATATGAAAAAAGCACTAGTTTGACAAGCAAAAACAATAAGCCAGATTTAGAACCTTTCTAATGAGCAGATTAATTATATGAAAACTCAAAACAAGCTAAATCTAAGCTATGAACTAGTCAAAACAAGCTACTATTAAGCATAATAAGCACATTTAAGCAACAATAAGCAAAGATAAGCAGATTAATAAGCAGAATATGAAATTTAAGCTAAGAATAGAAAAAGTAATTGTACCTTATCCTTTGCTTTAAACAAGGACTAAAATGCTCTTAAGAGCTTATCTACAAGCTCCAGCTTGTTGAAAACAAGCTGGTAAAGTCCATAAGCCCATCCATTTCTGGCTTATCATCCATAATAAAGCTTAAGGTAATTTCTGAGGTAATTTTGGTGATTAAGCTTATTCAGTTAAGCCATTAGCAAGCTTAGCTGAATAAGGACTAGCTTATGAGGTAACAAAGAGCTTATTGAGCTTATTAGGTGATTTCTAAACACATATTAATCAAACTTTTAAAAGTAAAAAACCGAATTTAAAATCACAATTAAAGGAAACTGAATTTATAATTATAACAAGGTTACAATGCTTGTAAATGACACACCTTAAAGACAAGTAAGTAATAAGCAGGAATTTAAGCTAAAAATGACTAAAAAGCTCGATATCCCAAAACTTCATGACTGAGCCTCTATTTATATTGAGCGAGAGAAGGTTCTAGGAGCAAAGGGGCATCCATTTGCTTCAATCCAAGCCTTTGATTCATATCCAATCATCAATCAACCCTTAGATTACTCTCTACGTTTTCTCATCTAATGAAATACCTCGGGATGCCAGGTGGCCTGGGGTATGATGTCCAGAGGTGCCACGTTGGTCTTCTAAAAATGAGATATTGAAGAGATTTACCCGTGTGTAATTTCTACCAGTAACAAGGGAGGAAGGGAGGAGCTACAGTAAAAATTTAGGCGCAATATTTAATATGTGGACTTGGATTAGTATGTTGGACCTGTTTCTCTTCTTTTGGGCTTGGACATGTTTTGGACTAATAAATTGGATTTTGTTTAATTAGAAATGGATTAGGGCTAAGGTATGTATATTTCAAGCATTAATGGGCTGACCCGGTCCAATAAATGGGTACGGGTTGGTCCATTAAAAATGAATAAGCCTTCGGCTTCGTTTTCTCACGCTCTTTCCAATCTCGTGCTCGGTTTTGTTCTTTTTGGCTTTGTTTTTGTCCTTTTGTGAATATATGTTACTTGCAAAACACAATAAACAAAACAGACATATACAATGTATTTTCTATTTGTTTTTTGTCATTTAAGCTTGTTTTTATAAAGAAAAGCGATATGTGATTAAACACATATCAAAATCCCCCATACTACGCTATTGTCGTGTCCTCACGCAATAATATAAATACACGCTTAATACAAGAAATTCCAACCCCCTAGACTAATTACCTCGAAAAGTAGCTAAGTGTTCATCTAAAGGGATTAAGAAATCATTAGTTTTGAAACCCCCCGTTTTACCATTTCTATATATATATTCATATTTTTTATTTTATTTATTATTATTTTTTTATTTTATTTATTATTATTTTTAAATAACACTACATGATTGACGTTTATTATTTAATCATAAATTTTAGGATCAAGAAACACTTTTAAATAGTGTCCAAAAGGATAAATTCATTGTTCTCGATTTTTCACCCCCCCCCCCAAGCCAAGCTTAAAAACAAAATCATTGTTAAATACAAGTTAAGATACTAACACTACTCATAAATGCAAATTGTGTACGCATGGCTACTTTCCGCTCCCTTATTGCTAAATCCTCTAAAGATTTTATTTTTATTATTGGATATGGTGAGAATAAGGTCCACATTAAGGTTCTAATTTCGCATAATTAGGGTTATCCTTTTTATTTCATCCGAAACAACTCAACTATGAGTCCAGAGACGAAGGCTTTATTTAGAAGGTTTTAATTTCGCATGATTTAGGGTTATCCTTTTTATTTCATCCGAAACAACTCAACTACGAGTCCAGAGACGAAAACTTTATTTAGATAACCCCGAAGTCGAAATTTGGCTTTATTATTATTATTATTATTATTATTATTGCTACATTATTATCCCCCGCTCCTTTATACAACTGCCACATCGGTATGCGAGCCGACCATGGTCCAGGATTCTTATTTCGACCAGGAGATCCTTGACCTTTTTCAAAACTGCCACATCGGTATGTGAGCCGACCATGGTCCAATATACTTTTATCAATCTCGAATTTATTATTATTATTATTACCTTCACCCTTTAAATGTCTTCCACATCGGTATGCGAGCCGACTATGGTCCAGTGGTCTTATTTCGGCTTCGGTTTATTACATTATTATTATTATAGCCAAATTTTAAGTCATGTGGTCTTTTAACTACCTAGACAACGGTAGCGAGCCATCAGGAATCGATAGCCTATTTCCCCACAACACTGACAAAACCTCGATGTGTACCTTACTTTTACCAGAAGGAATCTCTACGAAGGGATCTAAACTAAGAATCATAAAAACTAAAGCAACTTTATTTATTTAACAATTATATAACGTTTATTAAGCTGGTGGGAGCAAAAAGCCACAATTAACATCTATGAGCTCTAAAGAGATCCAACTACTCTACGTTTAGCATCTAATTTATATAAAACTCTATCATTTCTCGTTCTTCGCAAATTTAAAATCTTTAATAAAAAGATCTGTGAATGCTTAGTCTAATAAAAACAAGCTTAGCATATTTAAAGTCTATTATGGAAACTTGCAAACTCTTGGCTTTTTCAAGCTGGCTTTTTCAAGCTAGAATTCGCGTTTTAAAGCTTCTTGTATAAAAGACTATCAAAAGCTTTCATTTATATAGGTTAAGGGGCAGATAGAGCGCAACTTGCTCGATCTAAGTCAAATTTTTTTCTTATTCTCACCATTGAAAAGTCAAAAATTCGTGTCCAAACACTTATTTTATTTTTGATTTTTTTTTAATTTTGGCATAAAATCACATATTTTTGGTATTTTTGGTGGCAAAACGGAGTTACGTGAAGACAAAGCAAAAGCAAGTAAGATCAAATCGAAAAATACCCCCATTACTAGCATCTAAAAACATTATCCCAATGTGAGGACTGCACCTCATATTAAAATCAATGCATAATCCTAATATAAAGGGGTCTCTACGTAAATCTAAAGCCGTTTATTAATATGGCTAAACAGTTAAACGTTAAGTCAATAAGATCTAGCGATATCGGATTCCATATAATAAGCATGACTAGGATAGAAGCTGAATTGTGAACGCGTGGACAAAAAACCGATGAGCACGAGAGTCTTCATAATCCGGGCAATCCTGAACATAAAACACAAGCCACGAAACACTCGAAAGAAAGAGGTGAGCCTCCTCACGGCACACTTATTAGAAAATAGAAAAAAAGATAGAAGCACGGGTTGCCTCCCGAGAAGCGCTTGTTTTTGTTAACCGAGTCACGAGCCTGACTCGACCCCGAATTTAGTGGTCCATGGGGAAGGTTTGGAGATCCGGGACAACCATAGGTGGTATGTCCCCTCCAAAATAATGTTTGAGTCTCTTATGTCGTTCACCTTTAAGTTTTGGTCTGTCGGTTTGAGATAACTCGATGATTGAAGAGAAGAACTCGATCACCAACATTGAAAACGCGGTTCTTAATCTTTGAGTCATGAATCTTCTTTGTTTTCTCTTTGTAGATTAAAGAGTTCTCGTAGGCTTGATCTCGGGGTTCATTAATTCAGTCTTGAACTTTCTAGTGATCCCAGCGAACTTGAGATAAAAAATTGCTCAATGGCTTTAATGCTCAATAGGCCTTTTGTTCAAGTTTGATTAGGAGGGTATGACAAGCATTCCGTACACAAGCTTATAAGGAGTGCACCCGATGGGTGTTTTGAATGCGGTACGGAAGGCCCATAAAGCATTATCTAACTTATCAGACCATGAAGCATAATTTTCGCCTACGGTCCTTTCCAAGATACGTTTCAAACCACGATTTGAAACCTCCATTTGTCCACTAGTTTATGGATGATACGCGGTAGAAAGACGGTGAGTAACTCCATACTTAAGCATGACCATTGATAATTGGTCATTGCAAAAGTAAGTACTACGATCACTAATTATAGTACGAGGAGTTCCAAATCGGGCAAAAAGAGATTTCAAAATTTTACGACGTATTGGACATTTATTACGTGGGGAGGGCTCTTTGCTTCATCCCATGTTAGTGAAGTAGTCATCGGCCACGTGAAGTGTCACTTGTTCCCTAGAGAAGAAAGTTAGGGAACGTGCCCATAAAGTCGATGCCATATACGTCAAGATTCTCGATACTTTGAATTGCATTTTGAGGCATTTCATCTTTTTGTGAGATTTTGCCTTAACGTTGACATGAGTCACATGACTTCACCATGTCATGGGCATCACGATAAATCATCGGCCAACAGAAACCAAAATCAAAGACTTTCTTAGCGGTGTAGTTTGCCACCATGATGTCCCGTAAGATTAGGGTCTCCATTATGGCAAGCTGTGAGGATATCAACGGCTTCATTGGCCATATAACACATCTTACTAATCAATTGTATCCGACATAAAGCCTAAACAAGTACGGGTACGTCCAAAAATAATGGCTTTAATCCTTAAAGAATTTTTTCTTTTGTTGGGACGACATCCCTTTCACTACAAAATTCACCGCATGATAATTTTCAATGTCGACAAACCATGGGGTACTAGAATCACCATGAAAAGATATCATTCCGAGGGTCTCGAGAGGAAATGTTTCATTAATTTCCTTCTTCTCGAGATCACCTTGATGATGACTTTTATAATTAGACTAATGGTCGTGTCCCGCGAGATTCTTTGATCTTTTTTTATCACGAATTTTGACATCAAATCTTAGGTAGGAAGAATTCCACCGGAGCAATCTGGTTTAGCATCTTGCTTGATCAACACCCCCCATCTCAACCTTCACACCCAAACCAAGAAAAGATATTTGAGAGCGAGTGTGGTCGTATTACACTATGGTTTTCGACAAGACTAAATAAGACCGGAATTTCTCGAAAGCATATACCACGGCTAATAATTCTTTCTCCGTAGTAGTACAATGAGCTTGAGCATCGGTCATAGTCTTGCTCGCATAGTGTATAAGCTGAAAAATGTTTGTCTTACGTTGCCCAGGACTGCACCACACAAAAATCACTAGCATCACACATAATTTCAAATGGTAGGTCTCAATCGGGGGCAACAAAAATCAGAGCTTCTGTTAATTTCTTCTTAAGAGTTTCAAACACTTCAATACATTCTTTCGAGAAGATAAACGGGGTGTCTTTTTCTAGAAGATGGTCATGGCTAGCGGATTTTTAGAGAAATCTTGAATAAATAGGACCGATGAACCGGCGTGACCCCAAAAAACTTTTTACGGAAGTCTTGCGGAAAGTGGATGAGTAGCTTTGCTTATTTACTACATCAACTTTAGCCCTATCAACCTCAATCCTATTTTTAGAGATCTTATGGCCGAGGACAATGCCCTCTTTGACCATGAAATGGCACTTTTCCCAATTTAGAACTAAGTTGGTGTCTTCGCACCGTTTTAGCATTTTGTCTAAATGGAAGAGGCATGTGAGAAAGAAATTCCCGACAAAAGACCAAGAAATCGTCCATAAAGACCTCCATTGTTTCATTCGATCGTGTCTGTGGTGGAAAATAGACATTCGTGCACATCTTGGAAACGTGCTCGAGCATTACATAAGCCGAAAGGCATACGTCGGTAGGCAAACGTCCCATAGGGGCAAGTGAAGGTGGTCTTCTCTTGGTCTTACGGGTCAATAGGAATCTGAAAGTATCTGGAAAATCCATCTAAAAAGCAACAGTATTCGTTCCCTACTAAACATTTAAGCATCTGGTCCATGAAAGGCAACGGGAAATGGTCTTTACAAGTAGCATCATTAAGCTTCCGGTAATCAATACAAACATGCCATCCGGTGACTAGCCTTGTAGGAATCAACTCATTATCTTCATTGGTTTTCACAAAGTCAACCTCTTTTTTTGGGCTTTAGGGCACACAATGAATTGGCGGCTACCATTCAACAGGACTTCAGTGATAGGGTAAATCAATCCGGCATCAAGGAGTTTGATAACTTCCTTTTTTATCACCTCATGAATTTTTAGGTTCACCCTTCTTTGATGTTGGACAGCCGGTTTAAAGTCATCCTCTATTAATATTTTGTGAGTATAAATTTGAGGGTCAATGCCTTTAATGTCGGAGATTTTCCAAGCGATGG
Organism: Tanacetum coccineum; assembly: GCA_026074375.1. Lineage (NCBI taxonomy): Eukaryota > Viridiplantae > Streptophyta > Magnoliopsida > Asterales > Asteraceae > Tanacetum > Tanacetum coccineum. The sequence goes on from BQNB010091460.1 coordinate 19,771, forward strand.
CACGCTTGTGTGACTTTAGAACCTTTAGAAGGTGGGCCTTTTCATCATCTTTTAAGTTTTTCACAATTATTACGGGTAATTTATTAGTATCTTCCAAAAATGCATATTCAAGATGAGAATGTAAATCCTTGAGCTCAAGCTCCGGAGGATCATCAATAGAAGATTTTATCATTTTAAGTTACTCAAAATTAAGTTCTTTCGAAGGGAGAGGAGATGATGGATCATCATTTAATAACTTCTCAAGTAGAAGAATGTCTCCCTCCGGATCAAAGTCGTCATCATCAATTCCTGGTAGAATTAAATCACTTGTAAGACAAGCTTCGATCTCTTCTAAAATGAAGTCACCTCCCTCAAAAGGAGTAAGAGAGAGGGAAGAGGTAGTAATGATAGGATCTAAAGATGGAGTGGGATTTCCACTCTTAGAACTATCCAAAAATCCGTGCACTCTTCGAGATAATCCTCACATGGAACGTCTAATGTCATCAATGCGATAAACAATTCATCATCATATCTATTGGGTATCTCGTAGTTGTGTCCCGACATTAACGTTATGTCATCATTGATCAGTTGGGTTAACTCTTCATGTTTTGTACATAGATTTTTACTCGTGCCGTCCTTAAGAAAGGCTCCGGATTTAAGGGGAATCCGAGGATCGACATCGTAATCAACTACAACAAAGTCGGTTGGAAAATAATACTTTCTATTTCACAAAGACATCTTCAGGCAAACCACCACCGGATATAAGCAAACCGAGATGATTGTAAGCTCGAGAGACATGCGTGAGTAGGGTAAGTTTCGAGAGCGAAGCTTCTTCTATACAGAAAAGCATTAAATTTATGCTAGCACAAGAGGGCCAAAGGCTAAGCACTCATATAGTTTCGGAAAATAACAAGGAATAAGAAACTTTCTGGGGTCTCCAGTTTTTTTCGGGCAACTTTTGGTGAGTTGAAGCACCGGCCGGTAACAATTCTCATTTAATAGAGTTTAGACCAATTTGAATATTTCTCCTTATTACTCAAGAAGAGTCTTAAACGTGACCGCGACTTAGGCTGTGAAGAAGAGCATCCGCAAAACTAAGGTCGAAATGTAATCTTTGAAAGATTTGAAGAAATTTCAACATTTGATTTTTAGCTTTCTGTCGGAGCTTTTGGTCGTTAAGCCTTGAAGGATAAGGTATCGAAGGTTTAGGATTAGGCTTTAGAGCAACATCGGACTCTGAAATAGGAACTTAGACAACCGGAGGTTAGATGTGTGCGGTACTTCCTAAGTTTGTAGTTTGCACCTTGTCATTTGTCGCCCCTGGTTCACGTTCTACTTCCTTCGGAAGAGGTGAAGAAGTAGTTGGAATCGTAGGTTCATCGTAAGAAACACCACTTCGTATAGTTATAGCTTTCAAGTCACCTCTCGAGTTAGCAACGATATTACTAGGAAGTGATCCCGAACCTGAGGGACTTTGCATTTGAAAAAAACTGCTCATCATGTTCTTTAACTTATTGCTCTGATTCCTCATCATAGTCTGGACTTCATTCTTAAATTCTGCCTTCATATTGTTTATTTGATTTTGCATGGCTCTCATATTAACATCATTAGTCTTCATGTAGTTCGAGAAATCATTCGAAGGTCCAACTTGAGTTTGATTAAGCGGAACTTGATAATTCTGATTTCCTTGATTGAAATGATTATGATTGTATCCTTGATTCAGATTGTAACGGTTTTGATTGTTCTGCATATTCGGTTAAGGAAAACCGGGTGGTCTCATTTGATTGCTAGTACGATAATTAGTTTCTCCTTGAGGACGGTATCCGGGACCTCCTTGATTGTAGGTCCCTGTGGCTGCAGAAGCATTAAAAGTGTTGCCATCGGTAGCAAGACACTCATAGTAAGGATGCGGTCCACCATAAGTAACACAAATTTCTTCTATAGCTTTAACAGGAGCTGGTGAAGGGGTCTTGTTTTGAAGAAGCATAGCCGTAACGGCATCAGTAAGAGTGGTAATCTCCGGTAAATAAGCGGGAGTAGAAGAAGAAGTAGTACTCGCTTTTGAAACAACCGATTTGTTTCTTGAAGTGCGAACTTTCGACTTATTCTCAATAATAATCAAAGCATCTCGAAGAGTACGATTCAAAAGATTACCACCGGCGGCTGCATTTAGAGAATCTTGATCGGATTGTATCAACGCATTGTAAAATGTGTTGATTTGATGTAATTACAAAAAACCGTGGGCATTTACGTAGGAGATCTTTAAAACGGTCCCATGCCTCACTAAACGTTTCATTAAACCTTTGCTGAAAATTCGTGATGTCATTCTTGAGATTTGTAGTCTTCGAAGGATGAAAGAAATAATTCACAAACTTAGAAACGAGATCTTCCCATGTATGGATAGAACGAGGGGGTTCTTTTTCAAGCCAAATCTGGGCTGCCCCCTCAAAAGAAAATGGGAAAAGCATCAACTTGATAGCATCATGTGGAACATTCTTGGGGACAATCAAAGCCATAATGAGAATCGTTCCCACATAACTCATACGAGTATGGTTGGGGCTGTGGAGGGTGGTTGAAAAAGTTTGGAGGATCGTTGAAAGAATTCGGATTTGAATCATAAACGAATGAATTTCCAGCTCCTGAATCGCATATCGAACAAAATCCATTTCTAAGATTATTTCCACACCACTCGCAAGTACACCGTTGACAAAGTAAACCATCTAATGGACCTCCACGCCCAAAGCAGCCACGTTGGTTATACGAAGACAGTTCGAAGAATTAAACGGATAAGAGGGTAAAAAAATAAGAATTAAACGAAATAAGAGGATAAAGGATAATTTTTTTTGAAATTATATAATAATAAGTAGAAAATAATAAAAATATTTTTGGAACCGAATATCAAAGGTGCACGGTAGCTCTCTAGAAAAATGCACAAAGAAGCGGATGAACGGGTAAGCGCGAAGCATTTTAAAAACCTTCTTCTTTCGGGTCGAAGTTCGTAGGATCAACACTCCTTATACCTCTCTTATAGTTTGTTAATCTAAAGGTGAGCCGATTTAACAATTGACAACACGATTAATTTTGTTGTTTTTTAATTTTTTTGGTACTTCCAATACTTTAGGAAAAGTATTGTTGGTGTTTTAATAAATTCACAAAAATAAATTGAGAAAAATAAATATTTTTGAGTTTTATAAAAGAAAATGAAAAATAATAAAGAAATGTAAAATATATATTCACAAAAAATGTTAACTTCACGGGGAAGGGTCTTCAATGCACTAATCTTCAAACTTCAACGCGATAATCGTTTCACACTTCCCCGGCAGCG
>BQNB010091461.1:4716-26873 GCA_026074375.1 Tanacetum coccineum
ATGTTATAATAATAAACGTTAATCGATTAGGAATCATTCCGTGTATTTTGATTATTTATTGTGGTTTAACTACATTCAATTCAGTTAACTTTGAAGTAAATTTATCAAATTAGCAAACTAATAAATGATAAAATAAATAAATAAAAATAACATTTAACACTTTTCTAGTAGTGTTTATTAAAATATATAATGGTTTTTTAAAATAGATTTTTTGACTATAATTGGTAATTTATATCATTTCTGAATTTATAAAAAGTATTTTAAATTTTTGTAAAATTTTTTTTTTTTAATGAAATTTAGGGTCGACATTGTCGACCCTAAAATCCTTTATAAATTGTTTTATATATTTATATATAATTTTAAATGCATTTTATATATTAAAAAGGTAAAACTCATGTAAAAAATTTAGGGTCGACATTGTCGACCCTAAGATTTTTCATATAAACCCTTTATTCCGCTGGCTCATTAAAAAGGATTAAATTTTGGTAAAAACATTGTCGAAGCTAATTTTTTTTTAAAATTGCTTTACATACTTACATATAAGTTTAAATGCATTTTATATATTAAAAAGGTATAAAGTCATTGAAAAATATTAGGGTCGACAATGTCGACCCTAAATTTCGACCCAAAAGATTTTTGTTGACTAACCAGAAAAGTTGAAAAAATGTGGTCCCATGACGAAATTAGGGTCGACATTGTCGACCCTAACTTTTCCTCGACCCAAAACTACAATTTTGTTGTAGTGCCAGTGAATCATGATATTGGCCGGATATTAGATGGTATGTACTTTTTTTACTTTTTATTGTCTATTAGGGTTTAGTTTTAGTTGATTCATTTTTTTGATTTTGAAATTAGAGGTGTCGTATGATTTTGAAATTACGGTTTATGTTAGAAATTAAGGGTTTTTGAAGGTTAGCTTGCTCATGCTGCTTGCAGTTAACGGGTTTAAGGTATTTGTTTCTAATTTTTAAAAAATTTGAGATTAGGGTTTTGTTATTATTTGGAGGTGTTACGTTGCTTATGTTGTTTGCAGCTAAGGGTTTTGATAATCTTTTGCACGTTACCTTGCTGATGCCTTTTTGCAGTTAAATGTTCGTGAAAATGACTTTTTGAGAGTTCTTGCGAGTATTTGGGTGTTTCACACCTATTTTAATAAGTCGTTATAAGTTGATATTATTTGCATTGTGGTGGGGTGAGCGTTTTAAGCTCGCAGCCATGACATTAGGTCATTTTAAGAATATACTATTTGCATCATGCCGGGGCGACCTTCTTAAGCTTGCATCTATGGCGGCGATATGTACTCTTTTTGAGGCTGTGATGACTACGAAAGGCATCGAATAAGCTGAGATTGTTCACGTCTTGGTGCGGCAACCTATTATAGTTGCAGCCATGGCGAACGCATCCTCTTTATTCAATTATAAGCCTATCTGAGCCTCTTGTATGATGACGTTCACAAGGTTAAAATTTTGTGTGGATGAATGTTTAAGCTGGTTATTAATATAACTAGATCTAATGTGTATAGATTTGAATTTAAGTTTGATACATTAATTTTGTTTGGTTTCGAGTAGGTAAAGTACATTAGGGCGAGATCAAGTGGATGTTTTGTTCATATTGAGGTTCAAGTGTAAGTGTGATTCGTTATTTTAAGTTATCTGGTACAAAATGTTATGTATGGTCCGATTGGATTTACAATAGATGTTTGAAAATTTTACTACTCCAGAGTATGAACCAGACTGATGAGTGTGAATTTGTTGCTGAAACTTAAGAATAACAAAATCTGTATATGACTATATGGTAGTGAACACCTTTTATTAGTGTTTTTATGCTTTAATGGAAGTTTATGTGTAGATGGGCTTTGTTTTGATATTCGCTGCGAAGTACTAGCTTTATGTATAGCTGAATTTGTGTCTATTTTGTATGCATACTTCTGACAAGGAAGAACCTGATGCTGAAACATCTTTTTGTCTAGGCTCGAAGCCTGATCGTAAGCTCAAAAATCGGGCCGAATTGAAACAACACCGTTTCGATCGCCTAAGGAAGTATTATATAATTTCTACACATATATTTTCTGTAAGCGTAATTTTGACAAGTCGCGTATCTTGACAGGGTAGCCACAACCAGATAGTGGTTGCAACCATGGCGGGTATTCGGCACCGCTTCAATATTTGCTGCTGGGCGTTATTTTTCATCATTTCGTAGTGACTGTTTCTTAACGTCTCATACGTTTCTATAGATGAAGGCGTGTCTGAGCTGCATGTACATTGTTCTGTCTATGCAAATATTCAGCGTTTTCAAGCTGAAACAATATATATGGTTTAAATAAGCTTCGAGAAATCTTTATCATTTATGTGTGTATACGAAAGAATAAGAGATAATTAGAATAAAGAGTTCGTGATGATGAAATGTAAATGTGGGAGGGATCGATGTTTGTAAAGCTTATATGTATCTTGGTTGGGTAATTCAGATGGTGATTGCTACTTGAAAAGATAGCATTTGAAACTGTGATTGCATCCATGGTTTTTTAGCCCATAATAAGTTAGATTACAACTTATCTAATCCTCCTTTAAAAAAAGTAGTACGATTTTTATGAGTTGGTGAGTGATGTGAGGGTTTGGTTGTGTCGGTTGTTGATGACTGCGATGGACGATGGGACAACATATACATATGGTATCATGTATCTCGATTTTGTTGTCTTTCATTTGTTACCTTGATTTTTAGTTTTAGCCATTAGCTCGGTGTGGTCTTTAATCATTAATTCAGTAAATCAACTAACTTCTAAATTATTTTAAACAGGGAAGACAATAAGTATCCAACAATCTGGCGATCAAGGGGCAGGTGTAGGGCGACAAGTGAAGAATAAAATACAGGTTTCAAATTATATTTTATCTATCTAAGTTTTGACTCTATGGATCATCACTTCTACTTTTCTTTCAAGGTTCATTTATACATTTTATACTATTGCATATAAATATGCATTACACATTATAATTACTTCAATAATACCTATTGAGATGACTGTAGTGGAACCTCTCGAATATGTTTCGCCAACATGTTAGTGTAACTTATGTCAAAATATTATTTGTGCGACTTATGTAAAAGCCTCGTGTGCGCACGAGGGTCTAAAAAGAGTATGATTTTTCAGTCGTTCCATTACAAGTTTCTTATATTTAATGTAGCGAGGTTAAAACCATAGATTAAAGGTCTGCAATAGTGGAAATTATAAAAATATGAGGTTCTTATACATATTGGAAAATTCTGTTAGCTTATCCATGACGGTCGCACAAAATTGTTGCGACATGTATGTTTTTATGTTTTTTTAAGGTTTGGTTTCGATTTGATGTTATTGGTTTTGATGAGTTTGCTTTTGTTGATTGTGTTACTGTTTAGCGGGGTTCAAGTTGTTACGAACCAACCACCTTTCAGAATCATGATGCGTATGCCTTCAAAGGATATTACCAAAAGAAGTCGGTCTAAACAAGTTGTGTGTTTGCCTACCTGTAGAGATGGCAACCCGCTTTCGAATGTTTGGAACTTCACAAGTAAGCATCTCAATATCTAATCCTATATTAGATAAAACTGGTATAATAATATTAAAAAAGGTTTAGCTAAAAAGGGAACTAGTCTAATGGGTGAAAAGTCAGTGAAATTGCATTATAATGCATAAAATGTTTGTTGAATATAATAGATTGCTATTAATGTTATCTAACTTTTCATATCAGATACAAAACTAACTAATTACACATTAGATCCATAATGTGAGCATTTTGCCATTAGTTACATGTTTCCTGTATATGTGGTATCGAGATCTAATATACATGTTCGATCCATAATGTGACCATTTTGCCATTAGTTACAAGTTGCTTGTATATGTGATATCGGGATCTAATAGTTATATATCATTTCAGGAAATATTTTACTATATTGCAATAAAACTTGCTGAAAACCGAGCAAATCATTTGATCGACGGTTACATAATATAAGATGCTAATCCAAAACAAAAACTAATAATACGGTTTTCCTAATGTTTTCAACAGCTAACTAATATTATTACTATGCAACAAAAACACGAGAATATCGTAAGAAACATGGAAAAGAAATAATATTGACTTGCATCGAAATAATATAAGTCGATCATCGGCATGTTTCAGGTGTGTAAGAGATTCTAAACATATCAATTAGTAAACTAAATTTTGCTTTCCTAATGTTTTCATCAACTAACTTATATTATTACTGTATGCCGGAAAAACACCATATTCTAAGAAAGATGGAAAAGGAAGAGTCTTGACTTGCGCCGAAAGAATATAAGTCGACGAAAGGCATGTTTCAGATGTGTTAAATACTCCAAACTTATCAATTAGTAAACTACTTATAAGAAAATTTGAAGTTATTCACTTACTGATACCCATTGTACGATCTTGCAGCCTATAAATGAAACATATCATTTGGTTTACAAAGGTTCCGGGTGTGATTTAGAAAAGCTCTGCAAGATATCAAGTGTAAAGGTAAACATGCATTTCTACTACAACCTAATTAAATGATGTTAAATAGAGGTGTTTCAGTTTATTTACTTATGAATGGGTCGAATAGGAAACAGTATATGATTTATAACTAAAAAGAAAATGGATCTGAAGATAGTTTTACTCATATAAACTATAAACTTGCCGTAAAAGACAAACTATAAACCAAGTCAAAAAAAGCCTCGCCGCAACGTGCGGGCACCAAACCCCTCTTTGTGATTTAAATCCATGATGCACTATCATATCAAAATAACTCACCACATTAGCTAAAAATAAGTTAAATGAGAACCTATTTACAAAGAAAACTGTGTATTTGACCGTATTGCACGTGGTGTAAATAAACATATTCAATTACTAAGCTAATAGAAATTGTGCATTGGAAAAACTCTCATGGCATGCTCTACTTAAAGCATTGCATTCTATTAATTATTTTAAACTGCTTTATAACACATACACATATAAAGTTGAACCAAACTTTTATACTCATCCAAATACTTGAAAGTGCCTCAATGGTTTTAGCTAAGAGTATAAACCGTTCGTCCAAAACAAATACACATTACTTAGAGAGCAATGAAACATTCATATCTACCATTTATACAAATAGCCAATATGACCCCAACATCAAGCCGTCCCACACTAAATTTTCCAGAAAAAAGAAGATCCTTATTTCCCTGCATGATTTTAAGTTACCTGGAGAATGACATCCTATAACAACCAGCAATTTTCATCAATGTAAATATCCATCTATTAAATTAGATGCACTGTAATATCCATCTATTATATATATACACCACCTTTTTACAGGTAAATTTTTGCTTTATCTCATTATGCAACCAGGGGCGGAGCCAGGATTTTGAGTTAAGGGGGGCCGATTTTTTTAACGATAACAATAATGACTAACGACAAACACCGATATATCTTATAAAGGTGGCGAAAGTAAACAATTTGACTATTAATTTCCGTTATCATCAAAAGTTAACAATAATAAACAGTAATTTTGGTTACTTATTTTTCACTCGTACACAGTTTCACATCAATATATAAATCAAAATCTGCTAATTTGTATACCAAGGTTATTGTAATGTAAAGATAATGTAAACAATAAATTTGAGACGCACAAAGTAGCTATGAAATACATGTTAGAACTGAACTCGATATTATCTTCCGAAAACTCAATTTGATATTTACTGATTCTCTGAAATCTCTAATGGAAAGACATGCTAGAAAGTGAACACCATTCAATAGATTGAAACAATAAACTTTGCATAATAAAAAGAAAACTAGCAATAAAAAGTCAGTCAGTAAAACAAACCAAAATCTTGAGGCCTAAATTGTACTGTATTTACGTTGCAATAAAAAGAAAACTAGCTACTCACTCGCGTGGGATGATGACCCTACACATTTAATATAAAAACTTTTCTACTTTCACTTTTCTTTCTCTCTCCATCCTATACCTTCTTCTTCCTCAAGCATTAGTCTTCCATTTACAGATGCAATTCTTCATATTTTCACTTATATTCTCACATTACAAGTTGGGTTAGTTGGGTAGGTTGGGGGTGGCCGAGCACCCGCTAGCCACCCCATTGGCTCCGCCCCTGTATGCAACGTAACTTGCATCTCTAAAGTAAACGAGCTCACGCAACCTCTACCAATGCCACCTCTATCTATGTTTACATCATGTAAACATCCTAATATGTCAAGTCTATATCTTAATATCATTTTACCAAGTACATTATCCATTTAACGTACTTTTCAAAACGTTATATCAAAACAAGCATTAAACGTTAACGTTTATATCAAAACCCTAATTATATGTAATGTATACATATAAAATGAATGTACAAGACTTTAAAGCATGTGTACAAGTATCATAGCACAACATTTGAATATCTTTTCCCTCCTAAATCAAGTTACAACTTTCTAAAGCTCAATGTACAAGTCAATAATACAAGAAAGTCAAACTAGGTCATTTTACCTCCTAAATCACTTTGGTTTCTTACCACCACTTTAACACAAGGTACAAGCACTTAATGCATGACTTTTAAACCTTAAACCTAAACCCTAATTCATCCTAAACCCTAATCTAAAACCCTAAACCCTAAAAACAAAACCCTAAACCCTAATTTCACTTTCAACCAAAAACTAAACCTAAACTAGAAGTAAGCCTAAACCTTAATCCTAAGCCCTAATATCAGTCCTAACACTAATCCTAAACCTTAATCTATCCTAAACCCTAACCCTAACTCAATCTAAAAGTCCAAAACCCTAAACCCGAGACCAAACCAAACCCGACACCCTTTTTCTTCATTTTTACCCATTTTTAAGCAACCAAGCACCTCAAGCACCACTATGACTCACCAAGCAGCCACCCAAGTAGCTTACAAGCACCTCTATCATCACCCTTAAGCTCCAAGAAAAGCCTTGTCACCTCCTTGTTTCCATTTCTAGTCGTGGCCTCCAAAACACCATTCCACATCTTCATGGCTAGTTCTAACCTTCAAATACTCATCCTTACTAATGCTCTTCTTACAACCTCAGCTAGCTAGGACACTTATCAAACCCTTAGGTGCCAAGAAAACTTGGCCACCAAGTGTTTTCACCCCTATATATACGCATACATACACTACACATTCATTCATCCCTCAAACTCATCTCATACACTCAAATGGAGTTCTAACCCTTCCATAGCAGCAATAGAAGATCAATAGAAGTCCCTAAGCTCATAATAGAAGCCAAGAAGCAAGAAAAACAAAGTCTTGAAGTCATTACTAGGCGTACGAACCCGAAAACCCCATTTTGACCCATTTTAGCTCAAGTAAGCCTAAGATCTTGTTCCATAAGCTTATATTCTGTATTAGAATGTTCATAATACTCTTAATATCATATATGAACTCTTGTTTGAAGCTTTGAATCCTCAAACCCATGTGTTTTTTATTAAAACCCTAAAAATGACCCGTTTTGATTTTCTAGCTAACGAATCATTTTTCTAAACTTTTGTTACGTTAGAACATCTTATTTTAGCTTATTCTAATAAGCTATAACCTGCAAATATCATTTGGAATCTTAAAATAAGCTTGCATGGCTTTTTGGACTTGTTTTGCAAATATTTCCATGCATAGGGGTATATATCGTAACTTTCTGAAATTTATAACTAAAGGGGCTAAAAATGTCATTATTCTAAAGTTATAACTATAAGGACCTATTTTTCCAAGTTTCAAAGTTAAAGGTTTAAATTATATATACTTTATATATAAAGGACTAAAGTTGTAAAAGTTTATAAACCAAGGGTATATATTGCTAATTTTGCAAACTTAAAAATATAAAATAACTCTTGCAGAAAATAATCATCCCATTCCGGGTCCATAATTAAAATTGAATCGTCGCTGCTTTCGTCATCTTCTAGAAATCCTTTCCCGTTGTAGCGGTACTTGCCATCGTCTTTGATTATGTCATCTTCTGAGTGGTTAGATGTTATTGCGACCCAATCTTTGTGCCAGGGCTTCCAGTTCGATGAGGATTCTTCTGGCTTCTTTGTTTTGAATTCGAACATCTTCTCTTTGGTCTGACTAGTGGTTGTCTTTGGTTGATTGTCCAAAGCATATTTGGGCTTTGCATTGTATGATTGCTTGTAGGTTTCGCATGGCTTTAACTGCTTCTTTTGCAATATTTTTATATAAATTATAAAAATATATATTAATATTATAAAACTCGATTTTATTAAAACCCGACACATTTATCGTTATTAATCATAAATCGACGCATTATTTCGAAGAAACTTAAAAATCTTATCGTATCACGTTACTAGGGAATTTCATGTGAGGGGTTCCATTTGGGTATTTGTTTTGACGAGTTTGTTGGGTTTACGATTTAAAGTGCCCTGGCTCCTCAAACGATACTACGTGACCTTTGGATTATGATAGCCCGAACAGTGATACAATATTTTCATAATTTAATCAAAGATATACGTTAACCTTTATGAAGTTTTAAAACATAAACTATCACACTAAGACTTGACATATTACCCCATGTTGTGTGACGAAGCTGTTACTTTCACTTGATATACTTTTGCCATCAATCAAATTTCCCTATACTGTTAAGGTGAGTTCATAGCCTCACTTTTAAATCTTCTATTTCATAAACCCGTGAAGGGGATACATGCTATAAACCATGAATACAAGTGTTTTCTTATGGATGCTATCTGATTATATTATTGCATCTGTTGTCTTTAAAAAAAAAAAGTCTTTATGCCAATGACCCCCGCCATTCATGGACCATTAATCACTTGCGGTGAACGCGAAAACTATTGTGAATAGATCTATTGGGATGGAGAATCTCGTTTGTGTTTGCCGGATATGTAACCCAACGCATATTTTGAAACTTATAGTTATATGGCAATTACCTACAAGGGGGCCATTATATTATATATATCATTATTTATATTACATAGCAGTTTGAGTGACCTGAGCTTAGACGCAATAATACTATTTTCCATAATAATTGTACTCATTGCAATTATTACCACTTATGGGTGTATAACACACTAACCCACTCTTCATGATGACTGTAATCACACTATTTTTTTATAAACTTATAAATTTCACTCAACCATTGTGTTGACCTTTTTAACATAGTTTATCTCAGGTAAACTGAACATTCTTATGGGCACACGGAGTGGCGGCGGACTTAAAAGTGGCTAAAACTGTTATAATTCAAACTTTATGTTTTCATGTGATTTTGAGACCTTGTTTGTAAGAAAACTATGATGATATAATGAATGATTAATTTCTTTTAAAAATGTCTCTTTACGAGTCGTTTTTCTATGATTATGACGGTTGTACTATGAAATAATACCCCAGATTAGCTTCCGCTGCTATATGTAAAAAATGAGGGTGTTATTGTAATCCTCAGCAAGATTGACAGGAGGAAAGGAGTGATTGAAGTGGATTCAAGGCACATGCAGTGACTGTCCTATCTTACTAACTTTGAAGAAATTAATGGAGGATATGTTGCCTTTGGAGGTAACCCCAAAGGAGGGAAAATCACAGGCAGAGGTATAATCAAAACTGGTAATTTAGATTTTGAGAATGTGTATTTTGTAAGAGAGTTAAAGTTTAACCTCTTTAGTGTCTCACAAATGTGTGACAAAAAGAATAGTGTTCTCTTTAATGACACTGAATGTATTGTTTTATCTCCAAACTTTAAGTTAACTGATGAAAGTCATGTTTTACTTAAAGTTCCTAGAAAGAACAATATGTATAGTGTTGATTTAAAGAATATTGTTCCTAAAGGAGGTCTAACTTGTCTCTTTGCAAAAGCCACATCTGATGAATCTAAACTTTGGCATAGGAGGCTTGGACACATAAATTTCAAAACTATGAATAAACCGGACTAAGGAAATCTTGTAAGAGGTTTACCTTCAAAACTTTTTGAAAATGATCAAACCTGTGTTGCTTGTCAAAAGGGAAAGCAACATAGAGCTTCTTGTAAGTCCAAAACAGTAAGTTCAATCAGCCAACCTTTACATATGTTGCACATGGATTTGTTTGGTCCAACATTTGTAAAAAGCTTAATGAAAAAGATGTATTGCCTAGTTGTCACAGATGATTACAGTAGGTTTAGTTGGGTTTTCTTTCTAGCTACTAAGGATGAGACTAGTGGCATTCTTAAGTCCTTTATAACTGGAGTAGAAAATCTAATAGATCAAAGGGTTAAGGTAATTAGGTGTGACAATGAAACTGAGTTCAAGAATAAGGAGATGAATCAGTTTTGTGAGAGAAAAGGTATTAAGAGAGAATTTAGTGTAGCTAGAACTCCTTAACAAAATGGAGTAGCTGAGAGGAAAAATAGAACACTAATTGAGGCTGCTAGGACAATGCTAGCTGATTCTAAGCTACCTACTACTTTTTAGGCTGAAGCAGTTAATACTGCTTGCTATGTGCAAAATAGGGTATTAGTAACTAAGCCTCATAACAAGACCCCTTATGAACTTTTTCTTGGTAGAAAACCAGCTTTAGGCTTTATGAGACCATTTAGGTGTCCTGTTACAATTCTCATTACCATAGATCACTTAAGCAAGTTTGATGGTAAGGCTGATGAAAGATTTTTTGTTAGGTACTCAATTAATAGTAAAGCGTTTAGAGTATTCAACAGTAGAACTATGATAGTTGAAGAGAACCTGCATGTCCAGTTTAGTGAGAATACACCTAATATTACATGAAGTTGACAAAATTGGCTTTTTGATATTGATGCACTAACAAAGTCAATGAATTATAAGCCAGTTGTTGCAGGAAATCAGTCTAATGGTAATGCAGGTACAAAAGCATGTGATGATGCAGGTAAAGCTAGAATGGAGACAGTACCTAGAAAATATTACATTCTGCTACCATTATGGAATGCTGATCCACCATTTTCTCAAAGTTCAAAGAGTTTTTCTGATGCTGGATTCAAACCTTCAGGAGATGATGAAAAGAAGGTTACTGAAGAACCAGGAAAAGAAAGTGTTGATCTAAGTAAAGAGGGTGAAAGAGATGATCAAGAGAAGGATGCTGATGTTAACATCACTAACAATGTTAATGCTGCTAGCACAAATGAAGTTAATGTTGTTGGTGCAAAAACAAGCATTGAACTTCCTGAAGATCGATAGCCGCTTTGGAGATAGTGTCTATTTCAGATGATGTGATGATTTTTGGTGAAGAGGCTGAAATGAACCATTTTGGATACATTTTGTCTGTCAGTCCTATTCCAACTACAAGAATACACAAAGATCATCCAGTTGAACAAATTATTAGAGACTTGAATTCAGCACCTCAAACAAGAAGAATGACAAAGAATTTGGAAGAACATGGTTTGTTTAGTTCAGTTCAGCAAAGAACAAACCATAAAGACTTTCAAAATTGCTTGTTTGCCTGCTTCTTATCACAAGTAGAACCCAAGAAGGTAATCCAAGCACTGCAGGATCCAAGCTGGATAGAAGCTATGCAGGATGAGCTTCTACAATTCAAATTACAAAAGGTTTGAACCCTGGTGGATTTACCAAATGGCAAAATGCCCATAGGCACTAAATGGGTTTACAAGAACAAGAAGGATGAAAGAGGAATTATGATAATGAAAAAAATCAAGGTTGGTTGCTCAAGGGTATACACAAGAAGAAGGGATTGACTATGATGAATTTTTTGCCCCTGTTGCAAGAATTGAATCAATTAGGCTATTTTTAGCTTATGTCTCATTTAAAAACTTTGTGGTGTTCCAGATGGATGTCAAGAGTGCTTTTCTTTATGGTAAGATTGAAGAGGAAGTCTATGTTTGTCAACCACCAGGATTTGAAGATCCAGACTTTCCTGATAAAGTATACAAGGTTGAAAAAGCATTGTATGGACTACATCAAGCTCCTAGAGCCTGGTATGAAACCTTGTCAACATATCTGTTGGACAATGGGTTTCGAGGGATAATTAACAAGACCTTATTCATCAGAAGGTACAAAGATGATATTTTGCTAGTTCAAGTGTATGTGGATGATATCATCTTTGGTTCAACAAATAAGAAGTTGTGCGTGCATTTGAGAAGTTGATGCATCAAAAAATTTCAGATGAGTTCTAAAAATAAACCCCCCCCTGGAGAAACTAACATTTTTTTAGGTTTACAAGTGCAACAGAAGAATGATGGCATATTTATTAGTCAAGATAAATATGTTGTTGAAATTTTAAAGAAATTTGGGTTTATAGAAGTCAAGACTGCAAGCACACCAATGGAACTCAAAAGCCTTTTCTCAAGGATGAAGATGTATATGTTCATATGTATAGGTTTAATGATTGTTCAATTGATGTATTTACATCTTCAAGACTGAACATCTTGTTTGAGTGTGTGCCTTGTGCTTAGATACCAAGTCAATCCAAAGGTTTCACATCTTCATGTTGTGAAAAGGATTTTTAGGTACTTAAAAGGTCAACCAAAATTGGGCCTTTGGTATCTAAAAGATTCTCCTTTTGATTTGGTAGCATACACTGATAGTGATTATGCTGGAGCAAGCTTGGATAGGAAGTCTACAACAGGAGGTTGTCAATTCCTTAGATGTAGATTAATATCATGGCAGTGCAAGAAACAGACAGTGGTTGCAAATTCCATAACAGAAGCTGAATATGTGGCTGCTTCAAGTTGCTATGGACAAGTGCTTTGGATTCAGAATCAACTACTTGATTAATGGTACAATTTTTATGCATACCAAGATCTTTATTGACAATAACGTAACTATTTGTATAATTAAAAAATCCTGTTTTTCATTAAAAAACAAAGCATATAGAGATCAAACATCATTTTATTAGAGATTGCAATGATAAGAAATTGATTCAAATGGTCAAAATCCATACTGACAAGAATGTTGCAGATTTGCTTACAAAAGCTTTTGATGTAAGTAGATTTCAATATTTGATTGCTAGTATTGGAATGCTAAATCCTTAAAAGTCTTTTATCTCTTTATGTTTTTGTAGAGTTTTGTATGAATTAGTACTATTATTCATGTCATTAAAAGTTTTTGCTGTTAAGTATAATTAGTGCTGCTAGTAATACTTAATACTGCTGAGTTTCTGATGTTAGTTATACTTAATACTGCTGGTATAATTAACACTGTGATAGTTGAGAAAATTGCTATGGCTTGTATTTTCTTGGTTTTTGAACTAACATTTTGCAGAAAAAGCAAAGAAAAGTGTTAGATTGATGATGGAAAAGCTGTGTGAATTAACAATAGATTGAGAATTTTGGTGAGAAAAAGAATTAAGAGAATTGGTAAGAATAAAAACAGAAAGAGAGCTATGTGAAATAAAAACAAACAGAGTGATTTGGTGAGTAAAAGAATTGAGAGAAATGGTGAGCTAAAAAACAGAATGAGAGATGAATATATTAAAAACAGACAGAGTGTTTGGACTGGAATTGAAGTTAATACTGCTAGGCATAACTTACTACTGCTGTTGGAAGTTAATGCTGCTAGGCATAACTTACTACTGCTGTTGGAAGTTAATGCTGCTAGGCATAACTTACTACTGCTGTTGAAAGTTCATGCTGCTAGGCATAAACTTACAACTACTGTTGAACGTTAATGCTGTTGAGGGTATTTTTATAAATACTTCGATTAAGGGTTTCATTCACTAATTTAATCGATTTCATTCATTCATATACTCTCTAATCATAAACCCTAACTCAATTTCATCATTCATCATTAAAACCCAGTATAAATGACGACCTTAAAGTTTGATGATACTCACAATATGGTCGTGTTTTTAGAAAAACCCACAAAAAGTGATGGGTTTGAGTAAATTGTGGATTTTTTGAATGCTCACCCCATAAAATATGCGTTAACCGTTAACCCCATGGGCAATAATGTTTAAACATGTTCTAGAGTTAAAGAGAATGTCAGAGGCCATCGGTTACTGGTACAACCGGAGATTTATATGTGGAAATAGGAAAAATCACAATGGTATTTCATCACAAAAACTGCCAAACATCAAACGGGACATGAACTATCTGGGTCATTGTCAATCACCTTACCAAATCCGCACACTTCATCCCTACCTGAGAGACAGATAGTATGGAAACCCTTACAAGGTTATACATCAAATAAATAGTCTCCCAATATGGCGTGCCAATATCTATCATTTTGGATCGTGAATGGTCTTCCCAACTACTTCTTGACTTCATTTTGATAATATCGAAACTTAACATAGTTATCAATCTCATTGGTTCTTTTATATTCAACTCTGAGTTGGAATACTCGCCTCATACTTTTGAAAACACGTACATCCACGTGTAACACACCGCATTCTCGGATAATTGGAAAATGACAGCAAAAGTACTCATATTATAACATCATGTTTTAAGACATCAACGCGATTGACGTCTCATTATTATCCTCATCATTCCTTATGAATCTAGAACAATACATGACATTGTTTTCATATCATATCCTGTGTTGATATTTAAGTAGGATAATTTATAATCCTTTTATTCAATTGAATTAGGATGCTTCTTCATTTGAATAAAGAAATTATAAACCACCGAACCGTAAGTTTATAAATTCTCAGTTACAAAGATTGGGACGCCTCTGTTTGTAAGTGACAAATTATAAAAGAGTGGGCTTAAATATATGGCATACATACGAACAATATTCTATCAAATTTGTGATCCGTTTGTACAAATAAATTCCATTTCTTTAGCATTATCATTGCCTCTAGATTTCTTCCAGATTATGAGATAGTTATTAATTATCTATTGCAATTAACACTTTATCATTCAAATAAATCTCTCGGGACAAGAATTCTGTAAGGGTGGGAGGATGTAACAACCCGAAAATTTCACCAATGGAATTTAACAACCCGCAATTTTCATCAATGTAATATCCATCTATTATATATACCACCTTTTTACATGGAAATTTTTGCTTTATCTCATTATGCAACGTAACTTGCATCTTTAAAGTAAACGAGCTTACGCAACCTCTACCAATGCCATCTATATCTGGGTTTATATCATGTAAACATCCTAATATGTCAAGTCAATGTCCTAATATCATTTTTACTAAGTACATTACCCATTTAACGTACTTTTCAAAACGTTACATCAAAATAAGTATTAAACATTAACGTTTATATCAAAACCCTAACTATATGTAATGTTTACATATAAATGAATGCACAAGCCTTCAAGCACATGTACAAGTGATCAATTCATAATATTTGAATTACATTTTCTATCCTAAATCAAAGTAAAACTCAATTAAGCTTAATGTACAAGCCAATAAAGCATATAATTCAAACTAGCTCATTTCCCTCCAAAATCTTAAGGATTTCGTACCACCTCTTTAGCACTAATTACAAGCACTCAATACACAATATTTAAACACTTTTCCCTCTCTAATCTCAGCTCCTACACTAACCCTAAACCCTAATCCTAAACCCGAAAACCCTAGCAAGCCCGATACCACTTAAACTAGTTCATAATTATAGTTTCAGAATCTAATCCGTGATAAAACATATGATCTTGGCAAAATCAATAGGCTTTGAGTATTAAGCAAAAATACTAGGTTGTAGCCCTATTTCTTGTGATCATTTTGCCGGTTGACTCGACCCGATTCGATGTTGGATGAATTAGTTATAGCCGAAATGGCAAAAGTACGCAGATTCTGCACACCTGTAGTAAATGGCTGTTATCTCTAAATTTTTGTATAGTAACCCCTAAATATGTAAAACTAAAAGTTGTAGATGACTCAAATATCTAACCATGCTCATTGGTTTGAGCTTCATCAGAGTTACAGTTTGTAAATGGCAACCAAATTACCAGGACTGATGTTGGCTGTCCAAAAACAGCCATGTATAAACTAATTAAACACCTCAAGCTCCTCCATGACTCACCACCACCTTCATCACCATGACCTCACCACTACATCACCATCACTCTAGCACCTTACAGGCACCTCCATCACTACCTTGTCATCCAACTTGGCCACCAAGTCTCCAAAACCCCTAGTCATCACCCTAACTTCACCATCTTCTTCCACATTGATAAGATACACCTCCATAGCTCTCATGACTCACCCTAGCAACTCCTTGGTCACTACTCTTCAGACCTTGGCCACCACACCAAGTTTACTTGGCCACTACTCTTCTAAACATGGTCCCTAAGTGTTCTACAACACTATATATACACGCATACATGTACACTTTCAATCACACCTCAAAAACTCCTCACCGCTCAAATAGAGTTCTAAATCCGACCAAGGAGGATCAAGAGAAGTCCCTAAGATCAGAATTGAAGCCACGAATCAAGAGAAAGAAGCCATTGAAGTCGTTTCTAGGCGTACAAACCCAAAAAACCCATTTCAACCCATTTTAGCTCAAGTTAGCTCAAAATCTTGTTCAATAAGCTCATAATCTGTATTAGAACTATCATAAGGTCTATTAGATCCTATACGAACTATTGTTTAAGTCTTGAATCCTCAAACCCATGTGTTTTTTATTAAACCCTAAAAACGACCTGTTTTGATTTTCTAGCTAACGAATCCTTTTTCTAAACTTTTGTTACGTTAGAACATGTTATTTTTGCTTATTCTAGTAAGCTATAACCTAAAAATATCAGTTGGAACCTTAAAATAAGCTTACATGGCTTTTTGAACTTGATTTACAAATATTTTCATGCATAGGGGTATATATCGTAACTTTCTGAAATTTATAACCAAAGGGGCTGAAAATGTCATTTTCTTAAAGTTATAACTATAAGGACTTGTTTTTCCAAGTTGTAAAGTTAAAGGTTTAAATTATATATGTTTTATATATAAAGGACTAAACTTGTAAAAGTTTATAAACCTAGGGTATATATTGCCATTTTTACAAACTTAAAAATATAAAATATAATATTTTAATCAAATTATAAAAATATATATTAATATTATAAGGCTCGATTTTATTAAAACCCGACACATTTGTCGTTATTAATCATCGATCGACGCATATTAAAACAATTACGTTATATATTTAACGTAATTTATCATCAACTAACCTTTGAAGAAACTTATAATCTTATCGTATCACGATACTAGGGAATTTCATGTGAGGGGTTCCATTTGAGTATTTGTTTTGACGAGTTTGTTGGGTTTACTATTTAAAGTGCCCTGGCTCCTCAAACAATACTACATGGCCTCTGGATTATGATAGCCCGAACAGTGATACAATATTTCTATAAATTAATAAATCAATGTAATACGTTAAACTTTATGAAGTTTTGAAACATAAACCATCACACTAAGACTTGATATATTACGTCAGGTTGCGTGACGTGGCCGTTACTTTTATTTCATATACTTTTGCCATCAATCAGATTTCCCCTGTTAAGGTGAGTTCGTAGCCTCGCTTTTAAATCTTTTGAATGTTTTATAAACCCACGAGGGGATACATGCTTAAACCATGAATGCAAGTGTTTTTCTAACTTTATGCTATCCAGATTTATTATTGCCTAAGTACCTTCCACTGCCAATATTTCTTAATCATGAACCATTAGTCACTTGCGAGTGAACGCGAATATTGTGGATAGATCTATCAGGGTGTGACGACTCCCGTTGGTGTGCCTATACTTTTGGTACCAATAGCACTATATTTGACTTAATGGGTAACCTTGGCAAGTTACCTTTCCACGAGGACATTTGTTCCTCAACCAATGTCACTACGGTGATTTCCATGTTAACGTATTGATGTCATGAGCTTAGGGCAATAATACTGTTTTCCATGATAATTGTTTGTGTTGCAATTATTACCACTTATGATAACTGGTATTCGATTATTTCCATAATAATTGTAAATGCAATTACAATTATTACAAACTATGGGTGTATAACAATGTAACCCACTATTAAACTTGTACTCAACTATTATAACTAAAAACCTATGAATTTCACTCAACCTTTGTGTTGACCCTTTTTAGCATGTTTATCTCAGGTAATTAAGCAACCTATGACACTGAGTGGCACGGACTTAAAGATGGATAAATTGTTATCATTCAAACTTTATGTTTCCAGATTTTGGGACCTGTCTCCATTTGTAAAACTCTGATTTATTGAATGATAACTAAATTTTCCAAAAACGTCTCTTTTGAGTCGTTTTCTATGATTATGTCTGTTGATCCTTGAAGTAATACCCCAGATTAGCTTCCGCTGCTATATGTTAAAAATGGGGGTGTTACAGTATGCTTGTTTTCTTCATGTTCCTTTTTATGTTCCTGTCTGTCTTGAGTACTACCGGCGTTGTTTGCTCCATAATTCCTACCAAGATACGGTTACTATCAAGATAAGGGTCATAAGTTTTTTTAGTTTTGGTGTTTGCATATGGTCCCCGGCCATAATTTTCCCAACGAGTGAATGGGGCGTTTTCATGAGCATTTACTTTCCACCAACATTCTTACAGTTTTACTAATACATCATAATCTAGTTCATGGAAGTTCTTAAAACTATTTTTTAACCATGCGTAGAATTTCATCACTCTGGGAGTTTCATCACCCCATGATTCTTCAAATCTATCCTTATGCATTAAAGCTTCTTCTTTCAGTACTCCATCTACCAATTCATCATACCACTAGTGATCCTGGAAATAAGTCATGCATCTGACTCAAACCATCCTGAGTAGTTCTCCACCGTTACAGAACTAATCAATATCTGAACTACACGTGGGCCATTTAGTCTTTGCATTCTTAAAATGATATGGTTCGCATATATGATCACATAGTTGATATGATACCCCGTTATCTGACCATGGTTCCTCAAGATCCCCCGTCATATTATTATTCAACTCATACTCCTCGTAAGTCTTGATTTCGGGGATATCAAAAGTAAATAGATTCGTGTCGATCTTAAGGAGGTAGTTGAATTCATTGAATGCTTTACACAAGGATGTCTTGAAGTTAAATAAGTTCCCTTCGATCTTAAAGATGTCAGCAATATCGTCGGGGTCATCATCTTCATCAGCTTCCATCTCTTTATTTTTATCAGAAAGTGGGTAGAATTTTTGTACAAACTTTTCAACCAAATCTTCCCAAGTAGTAAGTGAGCCGATACAATCCTTTTTAAACCATTTATTGGCGGCCTCTGCAAGTGAGATAGGGAAGACGCTAAGCCTAAATCGATCCTGACTTACGCCTTTTATTTTGAGTAGCCCAACTATTTTGAGAAAAAAATTTCAATGTGTTTAATTGCGTTTTCTCTATTTGTCCCATTGAAAGTGTTATCATGTATTTTTACCAAAAATGTCCCTTGTATTTTGAGGAAACTCTTCTCAACCATTCTTCCTTCATTATCACCTGAGAGGAAGTTCTTTTGGGAAACAAAAATATAATCATTTAGATTTGGTTCTGCCATGGTGATTCCTTCGTCAAACGGTTTCCTAAGAATAAGCCCAAACAATCAGTAGGACATACCCTTAGGGGAGAGAACACATAAAACAGGAAATCGAATACGAAAAATTGCGACTACTATTGTATCAGGTGATCGATACGCCGTGTTCAATTGATTTGAATACGCCATATTGATTTGTTATGGTCAGTATGTCGTATTGAATTTGCAAAATACGCCGTATTCTTTGAGAGAACATGATAGAAAGTTTGATACGTCGTATCCAACTGATGGATAAGTTGTATCAGGTGTTCAACCAGAACATAATACTTTGAAAACAATTAAAGAATGCAATAATTTAAACATACAATTAATTAAATACAAACATAATTTAAACATTTAGATTATTCTAAGCTAAGCTAATTAATGGTTAGAAATACTAATAAGAATAAAGATTAAAACTTTTTCACTCCCCTGCAGCGGCGCTAAAAACTTGATGTGCTGTTGTGTAGGTTATATTTATTGATTACCAAGTTTTAAATTTATTTTTAGCTGACTTTATCTAAAACAACACTTTAACGGGCAGTGTACCCGATCAATTGCAGTTTCGCAGTAAGTAGGGTGTCGAACACTAAGAGTGATGAAGTTAACCTTATATTCTATTAGTATTTTAGTTAATCTAATTAAACTAATTCTAATTAGTTGTTAAACCTATGCTCAACCTAGTTCTAATGATAAAGGGGGAGTTTTCAGCTTGAGAGACTGACACATGTTTTATGGTGACTAAAATCAATTCAATACACACTAATCAAGCAAGAAGATAATCAAAAGATAAAAGAGCATTACAAGCCAAATGATAAAAAACTGTATTAGCAAAATTAAATCCGATTAAATGTTGTTTTGTTTGTTTAGTGCAAGGACTGCTTATCTCGAGGAACATAGGCGGGACATCATCCTAAGACCTAGACACGTTGAATCCTGTCACAATTAACGCATCCGCATAAAGCATCCTTTAGTTTAATTATAATCTATCTTAGGGATTAAAGCAATGGTGATCTTGTTAAACCCTATCCCATCAGGACTTTACCCACTTACTGCTTGACAGTATTTTATATACTGGTAGTCCACTATTTGAGTCTTTACCAATGATTAAGAACGTACTCGTTGGTCCAAAGGTAACCTGCCAGGCCAACTAAGCTCACTAATCTAAAGGCAAAGATAGAACATTATTTATGATCCTATTGGTCCAGATATATAAAACACAATATGGAGAGCTATTCCAGTATCTAGATTACTTGGTCAACCTCACTAGACCCAGTTGAATGATAGGTCACATATTCAAGCACATAGATAAGTATGAGGTGATAAACATAATTAAACAATCAACTATAAATTAAGCAATCGAGATTAAACAAACCAAACATTAAATCTTCATTAAGATGGCTAATACCTGAGGGTATTAGCCCATAACCATTGTAATTATACAAGTGTGATAAATTAAATAAGGTAAACTAAACGTTTTACTGAATGATACCAAAAATTAAATGATTACAAGAGTATAGGAATTACACGGTGTCTTCTATGGAATCGTGATCTATGCTTGACCATGGCTGCTCTTCGTCTCTTTAGAAAATTGACTTTTATGTTTATGGTATAGAGAATATGATTTTGCACCCTGAAAACTCGTTTTTGAGTCTTCTATTTATAGTCTCTGAAAATAGATGGATACGCCATATTGAGTAAGGTCAATACAACGTATTGGGGTGAATCCCTTAGAGTGCACACTACATTCACAATCAATCAGTAATACTTTCCTTTAATCACATTTAATGTAAAATCTTTAATTGTTTGACCAGCTGGATATGGCGTATGTAGTTAGCAGGATACGCCGTATTAGGAATTGAACATATGCACTTTCTTGTAAAGTCCAGGCGCTGATATGACGTATCTTCTTTGCTGGATACGGCATATTGAGTCATAAATAAGTATCTTCAAATATCTTCGTTTAAGCTCCAAAATGTGTGCCTTTTAGATTTTGTCTTCACAAAACACTCCGTATTTACTACAATTAATAACTTTAAGCAATTAAGTAACAATTCTTGCAATAATTATATAAAAGTGGGTAATTTACTTAGGATAAATGATGGTATAAATGTAACGTTATTTGATGTCATCAAGGTTCCAAGTGAACTTCCAAAAGTAAGTTTAGTAAACAAAAGTCTTAAAAAACTTAGATTTCATCTTGCTAGTTTTGACAAAGTGGTAAAAGTAAGAACCACACCTGATGCTATCACTGAGGGGTCGTGGGACTTTGAACATACCAAAAAGGTTTTTCTAACCGAAATAATTCCATGGTTAAACAAGTTTAAAGATTTTTTAATGAGTTTGATAAAGGTCTTCATCACTGAAGTACAAACTGTTTTCACCTAAATGGAAGCAGCTATAGAACAATGCTCTGTCAACAAGAAATGTTGTGAAATTCAACAAAAACAATTTTTAAATGAAAATGATCGACTCTTGGACAAAATCATATCTCAAGAAATTGTGAATATTGTGTTGAATTCTTCTGTTATCATTTATGATTCTAAGAAAAAGAATGAGAATTCTCTGGATACATGCAATAAGTGTCTGGAACTTAAAGCTGAGCTTGTTAAAAAGAATGATGTCTATATTTATAACACCCCAAAATTTACAACGCAGCGGAATACAACATTGGGGTGCTACTTCATAATACAAGCTCACGAGTCACAGTAAACGACTTTAAAAGAAACGTTTACTAATAA
>BQNB010091462.1:0-21257 GCA_026074375.1 Tanacetum coccineum
AAAACCTTATAAATCCTTTATCTCTAAGTAAAGATACTCGATTTATCATTGCGAGCATAGTTTTTTCTTCTTCATTTTGTTGCTATTGTCAAAAAAAAAAAAAAAATTGGCCCCCCACAATTTATTTTTCTGGTTCCGCCACTGCTTCCATCGGTCTTTACCATGGTCCACACAGTGCCCATATGTTTATTTACCATGGTCCTCAAGAATTTGGTGATGAACTTGAAAATCCCAAACACCCCTAAAGTACTCAACTAAAAATACTCATATTATAGAAAGAGTTAAGTACATTTTTGGTCCCTGTGGTTTGGTGCATTTTCTCACTTTTGGTCCAAAAATAAAAAAAAAGTTTGGTTTTGGTCCAAAACACATAGTTTTTCGATCCACTTTTGGAACCAAAAGACATAGTTATCGTTACAACACTTTTGGTCCAAAAGACATAGTTTCGTTCACTTTTGGATCCAAAAATTTTAGTGCAAAATTACTGGGTATTGGACTAAAAGTGGCGAAAAACTATGTTTTTTTGGACCAAAAGTGAACATTTTTTTGAATTTTGGACCAAAAGTGATACTCGCACAAACCACAAGGACCAAAAATGTACTTAACTCTTATAGAAATGTCAAAAGACTCCCTAAACCTTGAACTCAAAATTCATCAAATTTATAACCAAGTTCATTATAGATAATTGTTAGTATTACAATAATCTGACCTTTATCTCAAGCAAGGGTATCAAATTTTCAGCCTACAATCACAATCACAAATCAATTACATATCTTTTTACAATAGATTGAACTTAAAAAAATAACATTGAAAGTAAACCAACATAATCAATTGATTTAATATCAACAAAAGGTGCACACTAAACTTTCAAATTGCAGACTTGGTGCAAAGCAAATTGTAGTTTTTTTTTATTCATCAATGTAATACTAAATTATATATTTGAGGTGAAAAGAAGCATTAACCAAAATAAATCATCAGTAACACCCTTAATCCATGATTGATGATCTTTTTGAAATTTTATAAATTAGGTTTTCTTTATGCCAAATAAAGAATTATTTATGTTTTATTATATAATATCTTTATAATAAATAAATAATAATTAAGAGAATCATACCTAATAAGGAAACATTCTTTTCTTTTGAAATACAAAAGTCCTCACTTTTCGTTTTCCTTTACTAGATAAAAGATTTTTAAATATTGTTTTCTCTCTCATACTTCAAATCCAAAACCAAATTTAAATCCAAATCTAAATTTTAAACCCAAACCAAATGGGCCCTAAGTATATGATATGCATTGATTTTGTTTGTTATGATAATTTAGGTAAGAGTATCAGTTAATGGGTTCCACCACTATAATCACGTAATTAAGAAAAACAAATAAGTTGTAAAGAGTTTTGTGGTTAAAAACGAACGAGTCACAGAGAATACTAACAAACCCACCTATTTAGTAAAGAATAGAAATATGGGTGTAATTTTGTGTGTTTTAATTTGTAAGTTTTAAGCAAGATCAAAATTAATATGGGTGTAATTTTGTTTGTTTTAATTTGTAAGTTTTAAGCAAGATCAAAATTCGATCATTTTCTCTTTACTAGACGATTGCATGATCATAACTGTGATTATATATTGTTGTGTTAATTTGTGTATTCATATTTTTTATATATATATGGGTGTGAAGTAAGTGAGAGTGAAAAAAGTTTATGAATTAATCTGTAATTAAGTATTTAAAATTTTAAATAATGAATTAACTATGTTGTCTTTTATCAAATGGCTTTGTGTTCTGATGGTACCTCATGTTGTGTGAGAGCTCTCCAACTAAATGGTTGCGGGTTCAAGTACTGATTAAGACATGTGAGATAAATTTGTGGTGTGAATATTGTGAGATAGTTAAAATTATTTTTCAGAAAAAAATTATGTTGTCTTTTAAGACACGTGAGATAAAATTGCGGTATGAATATTGTGAGATAGTTAAAATTGTCTTTCAGAAAAAAATTATGTTGTCTTTTCTATACTACTATATAAAGCATTTATAATGTGGGACCCATTAAAAATTAAGATAAGGAGGTGCAATCTTGACCATCCATCTCATTTTTGGGAATCACATCAAAAAGTGACATGTGTCACCTTTTGATTAAAAAATCACATTTATTTTCAAATTGAAATATCTTTTTATCAATTTAATTTTATTATGATCTAATTTCATCATATTTTTTAAAATTTTGTGCTCTTTAATTCAACATACATTTTGTTATATTTTATAATTTTTTTGTTTTTTACATTTTTAGTGGGTTTATTTTATGTTGATTTATATTTTTTACAACTTTAACCTTAATTAAATATAAACTTGATACGTTAAAACTATATACTTTCGGAGAGTGTGTTGTCTCTTTACATGCGAGAATGATGATGTTAATATGGTGTTGCGGGAAAGCTACGGGAAACCCAAACGAACACATACAACGAACACATACATTTAAAGTGTTGTGAAACGAAATTACTAAGCGGGTAGGAAATTGCGTAAAGAGTTGAGTTAGTAAATTTTCTATTACCGCCGCTATGCGCGGGTAACCAACTAGTATATAATAAAACATTTATAATGTGGGACCCATTAAAAATTAAGATAAGGATGATCAATCTTGGTCATCCATCTCATTTTAGAAAATCACATCATAAAGTGACATGTGTCATATTTGATTAAAAAATTACCTTTATTTTCAAATTGAAATTTCTTTTTATCAATTTAATTTTATTATGATCTAATTTCACCATATTTTTAAAATTTTGTGCTCTTTAATTCAACATCCAATTTGATATATTTTTTTTACATTTTTAGTGGGTTTATTTTATATTGATTATATTTTTTACAACTTTAACCTTAATTAAATATAAACTTGATACGTTAAAACTATATATACTTTCGGAGAGAGTGTTGTCTTTTTACATGCGAGAATGATGATGTTAATATGGTGTTACGGGAAAACTACAAAAGACCCAAACGAACACATACATTCAAAGTGTTGTGAAACGAAATTACTAAGCGGGTAGGAAATTACGTAAAGAGTTGAGTTAGTAAAGTTTTTAATGCCGCCGCTATGCGCGGGTAACCAACTAGTGTATTTAATGTAAAATAAATTGACATAAAAATTATCTTTAAAAAATAAAACACAAATTATCATTTATATTTATCATAATTATTGGTTTATAGTAGGCATTATTTAGCAAAACCTTTCATAATATTGATTTTTTTTTTGAACAACATAAAATTGATGAATGATGGACATTTGTGATGTGAATGCCATGAATATGATAGGTGTCTTATGGGATAAACTCGGGTTAGGTTATGAAAATAATGTACACTTTATCTTCGAGAGATAATGCACAAAAACGTATTTCTGATCACATATTTTCAAGTATTATTTTTAAAATAGTATATTTCTTTTAAGTGAATTAATCATATAAATAGACAAGTACTCAGAGAAGTGCAAAGATTTGAAAAAAATAAACAACTTTTGAAAAATTCTGAAATTTTTCTCTAGATAAAGGTGTTGGTGTACAAAAAAGTTGTGAAGTAGGTTTTTTTTGTTTACTTTGAGTTTTTTATATGCCTTTTAATGCACAATATATAAATTTTGAATTCAAAAAAATTTAAAATTGTTATATTATGATCCATAATAAAATTGCAATACAAATACTAAAAAGCAGTTAGATGCAAAAACATTACAAAATATCAAGGTTATAGATAGCGTGAGGCGTGGCGTGGCGGCATGGTCATGCCTCACGCCTTTGCGAGCCATGTCGAGTTATGACGTTTTTAAGGCGTGACTTAAAGCGACACAAATATGAAAATATTTATAAATTTATATATTTATATCATATTACAAATATACTGAGTTTACAAAAATTGTCATACATAAGGAATAAAGTCAAAAAACTATCTTTGCATGTAATATTTTTTATTTCTATATAAAAATACGGCTTTTATCGAAATTGAACTCAAAAAAGCCTCCACGCATCACGTTTTATCGCGTCTTATCACGTTTTTTCACTCCTCATCTCACGGGAATTCTTAAGCCCGAGCCTTGGTCTATTGCGTGGCGTGGAGGCCACGCCTCACGCCTTTGCGAGGCTTTTGCGTGCCTTTTAGAACCATGCAAAATATTAATGCACAAATGTTTTTTTTATATATTTTTCATCAATATGCACTTTTAAATAAACGTTTTTCACAACTTTTTTATCCACGGACGTCCCATATCTTATAGATCATTTTGAGAATTTACAAAAGTTTTTTTCTTTTAACATCTTTTACATTTGATGACGAATAATAGGCATATCAGGCTTCTGGACCTGGGCCGTATTATTGCAATGGGCTCCGGGCCCAACTAAACAAATAACCAGGCCAGAACTAAGCCCAGGATTGCATTGGCACGGTCCGGACATAACAAGACGGACGTGGATCGGATCGAGCCGCTTCCGTACATAACCCACAGAAGGAAATCTGCGTCCGCAGTCACGATTAACGTGGATCCTTGCCCGACAATGGTCCCACTCCGGCCACTACAACTAGGAAACCCTAGTATTTGGTTTCCCTATAAATAAATCTGACACATCACAAGGTACGCAATTCTCTGACATTCTTCACACACATATATGTTCTCTGACAACATGAGTACTTACTCTTGTGCCGGAGTTCAATCGTAGGGTCCGTCCCCACGATAAGGCTAACAGTTCTTTTCTTTGTATGTGCAGGAAATCACCTCTTTTACTTGCTCTAGTACAAGATCCAACCCATTGGTTACTTACCGGCCCAGCCCAGTAAGCGTCCTCAACCCATTTCATCCCCCAACACACATTTTGTACTAACAAGTTGGCGCCATCCATGGGGCACGAATACAACCGCGTTTCCTAAAATACTCACCATAAGCATTAACAAGCAAACTCCCCTTAGCCAGCCCACGTCCGTCGTGAGGAATACGCTAGGGAAGGAGCAAGTTCCGCAAAACTTAGACGGATCTATATCGGATGAAGCCCTGCGCGAATACTGTGATAAGAACTATCATCAGATTCTACCAATCATAGCCGAAAAGGTGCACCAGGAGAAGGTGCAGCAAAAGAAGCTAAAAAGCAGTAAAAGCTCGCCTTAACTTTGAAGAATCTTCACGACATTCCGAGTCAGGAACGCTGAGCAGAAGGAGGGACCTCAAAGAAAGGCTCGGACCTAGAAATGCTCGCAGAAGATCCGGAAGTCCTGAGTTGAGGCGCGACCGTTCCAAGTCACCAAAAGAAAGAGGTCCAGAAAGAAGAACGATGTTCAAAAGGCTGGAAAAGGGTGTATTCCACAGGCTCGGAGACAAGGAAAAGAATGAGTCCGCACATTCGAGAGATTCAAGGCACAGGTCATATCATAGTAGCCGCAAAGATACGGAAAGCTGCTACCAAAGTTCTCACTCCAGGGAAACATAAATTGCTTCCGAGAAACATCATCGCAAAAGAGATCCTGCAAAGAACGGAAAGGCACTGTCAGAAAGTGAAGGGCAGCGCAATAGGACATTGGAAGTCAAAAACCAAAGAAGCAAAAAATGGCTCAAGCGTTGTGGTCGACCTATCCAGCAAGGGGTATGTGAAAGAAACAGATCCTTTCACTCCTCGGATCCGTTACTTTGACTTCCCAAAAACCTGAATGCCTAGTCATATCAAAATACGAGACGGGAGTGAGAGGACCCCAGAAGTATCATTTAAAAAAATTCAGGCGGCGCCAAAAACGGATTACAGCGTGGGCAATGCCCAATCTTGGGTGCCATATGTTTAATTCCACACTCACTGGCAATGCCAGAGTATGGTTTGACGATCTTCCGCAGGAATCCATTGATAGTTACGATGATTTAAGGAAAACATTCCTAGAAAACTACCTCCAACATAAAAAATGCATCAAAGACCCGGTTGAAATCCACAACATCAAGCAAAGGGATGGGGAATCCACCTAAAGTAGTGCAGAGGTTACAAGCTCGCAATCGGACTGTGAAGGGTGCCATTGGAATGCATGAAAATCTCCGGATTTATTTTATAATCAAACACTTTGAGAACGTAAGACGTGTAACTTCCCAAACGACATACCTATATGACCAATTGCATTAATGTACTTACATTACATTTAATTTTAGGTGTTATAACTCAGTAATTGTTATAATTACTTAGGTGTTTGACTGAGTCGCTATTTGACGTGCCTTAATCCATTTCCAATCTCCATCGATTAACCGACAAGGTGAGTTTTCATAGCCCCTACTCTGTTGTTTTACATTATCTTTTGGGGTGAGAACATTGCTTATTTTAAACGTATGAATACAAGTACAAATACTCATTACTGATTGGTCTAAGTCCCGATTTAACCCAAGTTGCTATTTGCCCGAATTATCATGAAACCGTCAATCTTTGTGAGCGCGAAATTGTTATTGGGTAGAATCTACGGGATTGACAATTCCCTGTTGGTTCTTGGTAACGGACATTAGTCAGCAAACACAGTTTCTTTTTAAAGTCGACTACGGAGTGTCCCGGGTTAGACAATGTAAGGCATTCATTTATTGTTGGTATATGTTAACGCTTACGGAGTCATGAGTTAGAAATAGTAATGCAATTTTATGGATTTGTATCTGTTAATTATCGTCATATGGCTGATGGAATTTTTGTGATTCATAAACACTATACATTTTCTTCCTTAAACAAACCTTATGAAATCACAACTTTATGTTGGACACTTTAGCAATGTTTTTGTCTCAGGTATTAAGAATGAAGTGCCTATATGAAGTCGCATGCATTGCAGTCATTTTTGTATCTGAAGATCACTTGTATATTTAAAAAACGATGTCTGTATTATCTATGTATGCTTCGCTGGAAAGTTAAACAATTTATTATTGTCGTAATCAAGTGATTGTTTTCTTAAAACGTTCTCATTATAAAGGTCGTTATGTATTGCGTAGAAGTTATGAAATCATGGAAGTCACACTCCTGAGTTGCCTATTTATACTCTGATATTATTGGGGGGTTGTGACAGTAGGTTTCTGAAAAAAAAATTTAGTTTTTATAAAATTACTTTTATAAAGTTACTTTTGTTTATTTTATTACATAAACATAAAAAAGTCATAACTAGTTCATTATCCATTGGTTTTTCAAATTTCTTACCTTTTTAGAATCCTTACAATATATACTTTTACAGAAAAATATAAAAGAAATATCTCAGATTCAAAAATCGCATTTGTTTTTTTTAAACTTCTTTTAATAAATACATTTATCATATGTATATCTAGTGGATTCAAAACTTCCTTCGTTATTTATCGGATTTTCAAGTTTCTTATATGCTTACAATCCTTATGAGATGTATTATTTTTATAAATATAAAACAAATATTTATATGGTTCGAATGAACAATAGCAATAAAAAGGTTAATTAACTTATTTTATACACTTTTAAACTTTATAAAATTACCACAAGTCTTCTAATTTATAAATTAACATCCATGGTATATAGTTTAAGTCCTCTACATTGTGTCCATCATAATAGGTCCATATTATCCAAGAAAATTATCCAACATATTTATTTACTTATCTAAACTTTATAATTAAATAAATAATCAATATTTGACAAACAATTATATAAACTATCCATTGCTTGTAAATCCTTGTTTTAAACATATTAACATATTTAAAACATCATCTTAACCATACATAAAATAAATTTGTGTATGTATATATATGATTTCATCTTATAAACTTTAATAAGAAACCTAGGTGATGATTTAACTATACACAATTATAAAATACATGAAATGAAAGTATTGAAAAGATTAGGGTCTTAGGTAAACCTTAGATGAATGTAGGATGAATGATAAATAAGATCAAACCCAACCAAGAAAACCCTAATTAGAAAATTAGGTTTAGAAAACCCTAATTTTCTTGAAAACTCTAATTTGAAACCTTCCTTGTATAAACCCTTGTATAACCCAAACCAAGCTTCCAAGACACCTTATATATGATTAGTAATGACCCTTGTATGCTTGTAACCCTTGAAAAATGAAACCTCTAAAATTTTTGTTGGTGAAAAACCCAAGCCGTGGGTTAGAGTGTGTGTAGAGAGAGTTTGTGTGTTTGATTTTCTTTGAAATGTTTAAGTGTGAGAACCTTATCACTTTATGGGTTTTATTTATAGGCCAAGGCTTGTGTTAATACCACTTAGTGAACTAGAACATGGTTTTGTTGTTGTGAAATTGTAAACCGGTTCTACGGAGGGTGTTTGGGTGGAGGGTTTTCTTTTTAAAAATATGCTAAGAGTGTAAAGAAGTGGTATATAGTAAATGTGTAGATAAGTATGGTAGCATGTAAGAGTGATTTGACATGGCTTAAGCATGCCTCCTTTGAGCCTTAATTTCAGCCGAAACATTGGCATGCTAGGAGAGACAATTGAGCCTTGAAATCCCATGGATTATAGTTAGGGTTTGTTCCTTGGGTAAAAGATATATTAGTTTAGTGAAAAGGTAACTTAGTGGATGATTTTGGGATTTAATTCTCACGTATTGTGTGTTTATGTTCAAGGCCGGCTAAGACCTTGTTTTTGTAAGTGTTTTAGTAATTTTTGGGGTATTGGGTATTAGGGTGGGTATTGGTTGAATGTGTAGGTGGGTTTGGTTTGCAGATGGCAAAGGTGTAGCTTTTATTGCATTACCGTAAAGTTTATGTAGCCAATAAAAAAAAAAGCGTAAATATTTAAAGTTATTAAAATTAACATTTCTTAATAACTTTATACACTTACTTGACGTAAAAACATTTAGTTATTTGATGTGTTTACGTTAAATGCTCATTTTTGTTTACGCGATTTAGTTAACAGTTAAAAATTAAAAGCGAACGCGTTAGTAAAGCATTAAATTAAATAATGAAAATGAAGTCATAAATGACCTAGAAAAATATGAATTGTTATAGGAAAAGTTATTCACCCCCCCCCCCCCCCCCCTTTTACGTTTTCACACATCCAAACACAAAACCAGTTGCAATCCTTATCTATGAAGGACACCCGGATAGAAAGGGTACTTTGATGTTCACAAACCATTCAGATTTAAAGAATTTTGGTGTAACTTAGTGGGACGAATTGAGAGCCACCATTCCTAGTGAAAAAGAACAAGGTAGTAGAAGACCTGATGACATCCTTGCAAAAGAAGTATGAAAGACTGAGGGTGATTCTTGGAGAAATTGGAATTAGCCCATCACTTCCTGCCCTTGAACAAGTTCCTTTCCTATCATCAGGCAGAAAAAGGAAGGCACAAGAATTGGAACCTAAGGTTCGTATTTATGGACTTGAATGCAATAGAAGCATTCCTGAAGGAGTGTAGTTTGTAAACAACCAAGTAATTAAACATCCTGAGAATGGAATCTTCTTTACTTTGGTGATGAGGCCTTTCAAAGAATGAGTGGCCTTCATAAGGTAGATGTTGATACCTTGTTGAGCTACTTGGTGATGGCTTCAAACATCGATACTCTTGCAAATCAAAGGTTCTGTGCAGTAATGAGGAGTATGATTGAAAGTCATCTAGATAAAGAGAAGCTAAAGTCAAAGAAAGTGAAGTTGGAAGCCATTGGATACTCACTAAATTAAGTACTTTTGTTTTGTTTGTTTCATCTTTTGTAATAGACCATTAGGGCTATGTAATCCTTAGTTAATTAAGTACTTTTAGTTATCAGTATCCCTTACTTGCTTTACAGATTTAGTGTCAGAAGAAGCTGTATTTACTCACTTATACTAAAAAACACTAAGGCTATATTTATATCCAAATAAAGGGAGATTGTTAGGCCAATTCAGTGCCCAATGATCTTTCACTTAGAATTGAATAGAAAATATCCTAAGTGTTAGATAACCTTTAACAATACTAAGGTTACTAAGTGAACAGTCACTCAGTAAGTTACCTTCAAGTGCTCAACTTGAGTCTAAGAAAGACTTAACCATTCAGTAAGGCGGCACTCAGTGAATGAAGTCCCTGAGCCAAAGAAGAAGGTGATGGGTTCAGTGAGTTGTGGCAATAGGCTCATTGAACCCCATACGATTTCCTCAACTATTTAAAGACCTTAAAGACAAGAGCCTGAATAATCGGCGGGATAGTTTGAATGGATAAGTTTAAGTACTTATCCACTTGAAGTCAAACTATCCTGAATATGGTATGAAGACAAGGTCAATGTCAGCACTGACCGTAGAAAGTGTGTTTGTCCCATTCCTAGATTAGAATTGTAATAGAGACAAACTGTACAATATGTACTGGTCCAATCAACCTTGGGACACACACTTATCACCCATGTGGGTATGACCCTACCTTAGCACTATATATAGAGATGCCTTGTAAAAGAGTAGGTTAAGTTTGTGCATTTAAGTTGTATCTTTCACAAACACCTACTCCTCTAAATCAACTAAGTCCCTAAACAAGTTCAGTTGGTTAACATAGTTGTCAACTTAGCATAATACTTTGATTTATTCTAAGTTGTTAGTGAGGAGATCACACACACACATTGTTGTTCCCCAAACAACGAGGTATAGTTCGTAATAAGATTTTATAAGAATTAAACATAGAAAAATTGCTTTGTGTTCTTTACTTGTTTACCTCTATATTTGTCAAAACTGTTTTTCATTACATTACTTCAAGCCATGAGTTAGTTTTATCTTAATTTTGTTGTTTTTGGTAACTAACTCAAGGAGAACAACAATATAATTCTTCAACGACCTTGTAGAAATCCGAAAGCTCGTTCAATATCTTTCCTTGAACTTTCTTAAACTCTTTTAAACTTCATTGTTTTTTCATCCCTCCCAATAGAATGCGTTTTGACAAACGTAGCCCATGTAAGATAAATACCATCGGCTAAATAATAACCTTTGTTATATGTTTTTCCGTTTACAACAAATGGAGCTTTCGGAGCTTTATCGGCAAGAAGATCATCCAATAACGGGAAACTATATAATATATTGATGTCGTTATATGCCCCCCGAAACACCAAAATATGCATGCCAAATCCATAAATTTTGATCCGCAACGGCTTATGATCGCGTCTTTTGAATTGACCATATAAGGACTTTGGGTAGTTTCTCCAATCCCAATGCATATAATAAATACTCCCGAGCATTCCCGGGAGTCCATGTTTTTCTTCGTTCAATGTATATATATTTTGGATATCCTTTAAATTGGGTTTTCTTAAAAACTCTTCTACGTAATATATATATGCATTTAGTAAAGTTATCTAAACATTCTTGTGAACAACGTTCATCAATTTGCAAGTACTCGTCAAATGCATCTGGTGCTGTGCCGTATGCCAATTGGCGTATGACGGATGTGCACTTGAGAATAGGACCAACGGTAGCATCGTAACGTTGTTTAAAAAAATGAAAGTATTCGGGAAGAGGCAGGACATCATAATTTGTAATAGCATTTACTATTTTTTTTTAAAGT
Source organism: Tanacetum coccineum (assembly GCA_026074375.1). Classification (NCBI taxonomy): domain Eukaryota; kingdom Viridiplantae; phylum Streptophyta; class Magnoliopsida; order Asterales; family Asteraceae; genus Tanacetum; species Tanacetum coccineum. Next base: position 11,464 of record BQNB010091462.1, read on the forward strand.
TTAGAACTCATACGATACCTTCGCCTAAATTTCTCTTCCGAGTATTTAGGAGGAGTGTCTTCGTCGCCAAAATAGTCGTCAAGTAGCAGTTGTTTCGCCTCTTCTCGTTCATGTGGTATATATGTTCTCTTCTTAGGACTCGATCCCGATCTCGAACCCTGGCTTCTTGATTATTCAAAGCTATAAATTGTTCATAAGCCTCAAAACCCCGCATATATCGTTCCGCGTCGTCTTGAAAATAAATATCGTAATAAGCATAGTTGTTGGGATTCATGATGGTTTTTTTAAAGGAAAAATAAGTATTATTGAGATAGAAATGATATTGAAAATATGTATAAAATTTGGAATAATAAGGAGGTATTTATAGGATTTTTAAAGGTAAAAAAAAAAAGGGCTAATTTTGTACCAAAATTTCTAAAATACCCCTTAAACGTCTATATTAAAATAAAATTAAAAAAAAAACCCGGACAGCACTAGGTGTCTTGACACCAAAGGTGGTGTCGTTAGCGCGAGAACTTTTTGGGCTGGTAACTATAGCCGAGGCTGTTAAAAGGGTTTTATACAATAAGTGGATAAAGCAATACAAACACCCCCTAAACCTCATCACTGAAAAGTGAAACAAAAGTTCCTCCTCCAGTTTTGTTATACAAGTGAAGTGATGATTTAAAACAAGGGAATACACTAGTACAATCTCTTAAACAAAAATGGCCAGATTCATAAGCAATAACATCACCCAACAACTTCAAAATTATTTCATCTCATTAAGTCCCAGCCGTCATCAAGTAAACAAGTCATAAAAAAATCAGATTAGTTGGAGTTTGTTACGACGTGACCTAAAATCCAATGGAAAAGTCACTTGTTTAATTTCAAGATACTCGTAGCAAGGTACTTCTATTTCACTTTTGCTTATCTACTTGTTTCTTCTAATAAGTTTGGATTTAAGGTTAATTTGAGATAGAAACGAGTGGATAGCAGAATAGAATAGGCGGTTAGAAGGTCTAGGTTGTTGCCTGTAACGAGGTAGTTTGTCGTTTAGGATTTATAGGTGACTTTTTGTAGCCTTTGTACATGATTGCCCGGTGTTGCGCTTTCTACACGATTTCTCTCCTGCGTTTTAGGTATACCGACTCACAACTAGTTCCTTTAGACTTTTTAGGCATTTCGTAGTAGCCTCTCGTGTACATATTTTCCTTTGCACTTAGGTATACGCACCTTTAGGACATAGAATTATATTTTATCATACACCCATGCCCATTTCTTCTCCTGCAAAGTATACGTTTATGCTCATAATGGTTTATGTATCCCGACTCTTCTATATGCTCTAAGAATAATACTATGCTATATCCTGTAGCTTATATGCCTATGATTTTCTAATTTCTAGTATAATGTCTTTTTCGCCTTTCCTATGCTTGCTATGCAATATAAGCCTTGTATGCGTTATAATATGCTGCTAGTGTGTCATATGCTTACATATTACTCTATTTTTAGGCAATTTTTTACACAATCACACATTCACCGCCAGGTCTTCATGGAAGCAATCTCTCTACTTTCGGGTTTTCCCTTAGGGTAGGGGTATGATCCGTCTACATTTCACGGCTCCCCATACCTCGCTCAGATGGGATTGGTATAGTTTTGTTGTGTTGTAAACATAGTTTATTGTGTGTAATGTAAGGATTTTTCCTACTTTCGAAAGATTTTATCGGTTTTCTCTTTTAGCTGTATATCGTCAAGTATGGCATTAGAAAGTTTTTTCGGCTAAAATTATGACCGTAAACTCTTTTGAAAGTAAAAAAGAAACCCTACATTGCAAAAAAGTTAACTCGATACCCTAAAATGAGAAAATACATTTTGAATAACCTTAAAATTTAATTGGTATAAAGTATAATACCTTTAAGTGCGATTTCCCCTTGGAAAAATGTTATCTTTCTAGTTTCAATTTGTATAAATGGTTTTCTAAATTATGGTATTAAGACAAAAAGAGCGAACAAGTTGGAATAAGAACTCTTTTTCTGGATTCCGAGGAACGCACCGAGTAAATTTTGGTGACCTTGACTCCATGATTCTAGATTATGAGTTAAGTCTGTATAAGATAAGAATAAATAAATTAATTATTACCAGTGGGCTTTGGCTACGGCCTATTAGTATGTGAGTATTGGCCCATCACCCATTGGCGTTGGGTTCAAGTCCTCGTTTGAGACATATGTGAGATAATGTGACATATGTAGTATAGAGTTATGTGAAAAATTGTTTTCAACAAAAGAACTTAAATATTAGTAATGAAGAGGGAACGCTTTGTAAGTTTAACACTTATATCCTAAGAAATAAGGTGGAAGAATAACATGTTGCTTGAATTGGGTTGCAAAAAAACTGGGCATGTATGTATGTTGGAAACATATTTAAACTCATTATATTAATCACATGCTCGCACATGTTTGTAGAGCGTTCAAATTTATTTCCTAAATAAGATTTAGGTGAATTTACTTGTTATACTATTGTACGTTGAATTTCATATTTTGAAGGATTAGAATTGTGGATGCTGGCCTGGAGTTATTTCACTGTTAAGTTAGGTCTTAGTTTGATAATATTTTCCTTGCGAGTGTCTTTTTCTGTATTTTCGCTTAGACCATAGTGTTGAAAATGAACAATTGAATAGAATTTGTGTATCATTTATAATATGTGATCACACAAACAATAACAACACAAAGTAAATCCTGTCGAAATCAAGGAACATGCAGGCTGTGTGGTTTAGCTGATTTGTGTGCTTGACGCTCATCCATGATTGCACTAAGCTACTCAATATATTTATTGATAAGAGTCCTGAGGTTTCAATTAGTTAGGCATACATTTATAAGTGTCAATTTAGGTTATAATATCCACAATAGGCCGGACTTGGGTGCCTTGGACTCATGCATCCAAAACCACTCAGTAGAAAGTTTGTGCATCTGTAGTCATAACTTATCTATGAAAGATTAAGGCTTAATCCTTAAATATATGCCCCTCTTCCACATAAGCCTGCATCTGTAGCAAGTTTCACGAAGCAACCATTCTATTCTATGGTCTGTGAGGTAGGTTAAATTCTGTTATACGGGCTGCCTATGATCAGATTTTAGTGGATGAACTTTAGAGGGTTCAGTTTAAATTCTGGAGTCACATATAAGCCAATAGAAGGGTTGAGAGTTTGGAGTTTGGACACCAACTATGGTGCTACCTATCTTTTTAAGCTGTAACATTATTAGAAGTTAATAAATGACACGAGTTGCATTTTTTTTTTTTTGCATCTGGCATAACTTTTAGTATAGTGATGATTTAAAACAACTACACCGAATTCGTTTTGATTTAAATTGCTTAGATAATAAGCATAAGTAGTCCCCCCAACAGCTTTATATAAAAGAATTTGATCTTCTATTCCTCAACCAATCCATTTAACTCACAGCTGCCATCAAGAAACGAATAGTTGGATCTCTTTACAACGTAACCTAAAATCCATTGGAAGAATCACTTGTCTATTTTCAGATAATCGTGTCAAGGTGTTTATTCATTTTCATTTTTGAGTTTTAATTTGTTTTTGGAGTATTATTGGATTATATATATCTATTTCTATGAATGGTTTTCTAATTAATTTTTTAATTGAACTAGTTCGAATTAAAAACTATTCTTTTATACGAGGGAACACACCCGAGTCATATTTGGTGACCTGTCAGATAAACTCCGACTTCATATACTATCCCTCAAGACCTATGGGGCCGGGTAAATCACTAGCACTCCATGTTTCTCAATTATAAGGCTTAGGCAGTATATGATTATAATTAATAACCTATAATATTACCAAAGGGCCTTTGGCCTAGCGGGCTAGCCGTATTGTAAGTTTGCCCATCGACCAATTGGTTTTGGGTTCAAGTCTCGTTTGAGACATTGTGACATATGTGGTGTATAGGTGTGTGAAAAATTGCTTTTCTAAAAAAAAGAACTAAAGTTTAGGTTAAATTTTGTTATAGGCAGAACTTGGGTGTCCTCGGACTCTCGCTTCACCACTTAGCAAATAGCTGGTCAAGAAAGTTTGTGTTCTGTAATCATAACTCATCTATGAAAGATTGAAGCTTAACCTCTTGAATGTGTGCCCTCTTCAACATAAGCATGCTCTGTAGCAAGTTTCATGATGTAATTGTAACCATTCTACTTATGGCTGCAAGGTAGGTTAAACAGGATTATTTGGCCTGCATATGACATATGCTTAGATTTTAGTGAACTGTTTAAGTGTAGATTTTGGAGTTACATATAAGCCAATAGAAGGATTAAGAGGTTGGTCACCATCTATGGTGCTACCTGGCTTTTAAAGCTAATTTATTTTGCATCGGATATAACTGCTTCATAAGCTCATTGGTCTTCCTCCCATAAGAACCAAAACAATGCACATGTGCATAAAGACTACCATTATAGACTGTCTCTTACCGCTTGTGCGATAATGAGTGATGTTGGTTCTTCAACAACAACAAATATATTTCAATTGTTTTTTTAATGTTTTATTTGTGGTTTTTTGAATTATATTGGATTACAGTTGGTTAATCGGTGTAGAATCGCTTGGTTTTGTTGATTATGGAAAGCTATTGGAAATAATTTGCAAGAATAGAATGATTGATCAAGTTCAGGACTGGTTATAGTTTTTCACGTCTCCCTACTAGTAGTTTTCTAGTCATTCGGCTTTCTGTCTAGTATTTCTAGTCGAGGTTAGTTAAAGTGCACATTCTTTGCCTGTTGTGTTGTGGAGGATGTATTGCCAAACAAACAATTAGGTATCATTTGTGAGTGCTTAGAAGCAGCCATCCTTTTAATTTTGTAGTGCTTACATGAAGTTTTTACCACTATTAAGTAAGTCGGTCCTTTTTAAAAGACATGGTGATTTAGTCATGGAAAGTGATGATTGGCTGTTTGGCTCCTTGGAGAGATCGATTTGAGACATTTGCATATTTGATAATTATTAGTTAAAGATCTTTCCAGCATAAAGGCTGGTTTTTGCATAATGTAATCTGTCTGCTCCGGCATGTGTGCTCTGTGTGGGAACTTAGTCAAAGTGTCAAACTTTTTATATCAATATAGTTTGGAAATGACCCTTCACTACGCGATCGCACAAATAGTAGATACCCAAAAGTAAATCCGGCAGATTATTATAAAGAACACACAGGAGCATGGTTAAGCTGATTAACGGTAATTGATATGAGATTGAGGTTTATGATTAAGTAGGGAATACATTTACTGGGGCTACATTAGGTTAAGCTTCCCTATGGCCCGGACCTTCACCCAGGCGTTTAGGCTCCCTCAGAATTTTGCAACTTGGAGTGGCTTGACCATATGGTGAGATTTATTCTGAACAACTTGAAGAGATAGCTGGCGAATAAAGGTTGTGTTCGATACTCATAAGCCCTGTCTGGAACTCATACACTTGAATTTAAGCTCTCTAACAAAATAAGCCATCTCTGTAGCAAGTTTGATGATAAATCTATTCTACCTTATGGTCTATGAGGCTTGTTTACAGGATCTGACCGACATTCGATCAAAGTTTAGTGGATAAACCTTATAAGGTTTAATCAAAACACGAGTAACATATAAGGTAATAGAAGGGGTTCAGATTTTGGACACCGTCTATGGCACTAACTGCTCTTTTAAGCTTTCTAATTCTCACAAATTTAGAGAAGTCGAAGTAGTTTTTTTAATCAAAAATAACAGTCTCATAAGCATGTTTATCTTTCTTTCATTACAACGGAAGAAATGGACATGTGCACAAAGACCATCATTATAGATCAAGGCTTAGCACTTATTGATAAATGAGTGATAGTGGTTCTCTGGCAAGAAAATGTTTTGCATGTCTACAGCGTAGGTAGTTTCTTGATAAATGGCAACACATGTCCTCGCACATGAATTGAGGAAATAGAGAGGGGGTGGGGAGATTCCATGACGAAAACATTTGCCTATCTGTTTACATAGACAGTAAGAAATAAGCAATGTTTGTTTTGCTTGGACCTTGTCTCATTCAAGATTTGATGTCAAATGTAGGAATTTGAACTTATATTCTATGAGTTGCATGAGATGAAAGGTTCATGCCGGTTGTGAATGGCAGAAATGATTAGCACCTGTCAAATGAACGATTGAAAATTTTCGTTTACTCTTGCTTGAATGTCTAATTGTGGAAGCCATTAATTTTAGAGGTCTTTGGGATTGCTTCTTAATATACCTTGTCTGCTTGAAATAAACAACTTCATGCTGTTCAGCTGCTTATTCAAACTTACATGTAATCAGACTAGTAGTGTGGGTAAGCAGTCTCAAGTACCCTATTAAGTCGAAGATGCCTATCTGCTTTATCAAAACGCAATAAGCAAATAAGCAGTTGTAATAAGCAATTACTGATATACCTTTTATTAAAGACGATTTGGATGGTACCAACAATATAGGAATATTTGGATGGAGGTTATTAATGTAAAAGAATCTAACAGATTGATACGTAGTAATATGTTTTGAAATAAAAATATGCGTTTTTTTTCGTTTGCACTCATCTTACAGGATCAAGCTAAGAAAGCCCTTGAAAGTGCACTTGGTGGCAAGAAAACAGAATTTGAGAAGTGGGACAAGGAAATAAAGAAGAGAGAGGAAGCAGGTGGAGGCGGCGGAGGAGGTGGAGGATGGTGGCGCAGATGGTTTGGTGGGTCAGATGGTGAGCATTTCTGGCATGAAACACAGCAAGTCACCCTAACCCTCTTAGCACTTGCTGTTATGGTAATTAGAAAATTCTTTACCTATTCAATATTAGTTGTAGTTTATGGTGGTTATTATTTAAGTTGGTTATTTGTCCTATGATTCACAGCCTGTGTTAAGCACTATAGCATTAGCAATTTGTTCATTCGAGACAATAGTTCATGAGTGCCGGCTGAAAATATTGTTCGAAAGTTTCAGATGAACAGAAAGTTTGACCATAACCTAAAACATTGAGTTGGCCTGTCAAATGGGTCAAATCAATACCTTTAGCCAAAATTCTATTTTTAAAGCTATATAACCTTGTATGTTTTTTGCAAAGATTTACATTTAGTTTTTGTAATAACATTAGCACAGAGTATTTATGGACAATAGAAAAGGTGCTTGGATAAACAGGACTGGCCCGGCCTGGCCTGTTATGACCCGTACTAGTCATCTCAGTTCAGACCTGTTCTAGTGTTCTGGACCGCTACCCAATCCACTTGTCCCACCGATCTTGCCACCTTTACAAATATCTCTTATTTGATGAATTGTAACATTGTCTTCTTATCTCAATCATCTGTTGTTTGCATTGGCAGTTTCTAATACTTGCCAAAGGTGATGTTCTGTTTGCGGTGGTCCTTAATCCCTTGCTTTTTGCTTTACGAAGTCCTAGAAACGGATTGCGGTACATATCATCTAAACTTCGTAGAGTGATATCTCCGTCCACTGCCTCTAAATCTGATAGCATTCCTAAACAAGAATTATATGCTCAAAATTCTGCCAAACAGTCTGTTGTTAGCAAATGGGCTAGTGATTAGTAGCATTTTAGTTTATTGTTTTATATTTACCATTAAAGCTTTTCATTTTGGTAAGGGATATTTTTAGCTTTGCGGAAAATGCTACACATATTGAGTTTCTTTAAAGAAACACATGGAAGTTGTGTTTAATGTTTTTTGTATGGTACCGATTATCAATGCATTTGGAAGATTATTTTTCATGTTCGTGTCCTTTACTTTGTCGGAAAGAACTTGTACATCTTGCGTCAATACCTGTACATTGAGTTGGGAATTTTTGTCTCTTTTACTTTCAGTCATACATGAATCATATATAGTTCTGCTATCTGCCAAATCAATAAAAGATAGGTCTTTCTACATGAGCTATGTTGTTATGGTGCCTTGAAACTTGTACCCGCAGGTTTTAGTTGTACTTGAACTTAGTTTATCACAAGGGTTCCAGTGTCCACCAAATTAAAGAACGGTTGCTATTGCATGTTTTAAGCATTAAAATTGTTGGGGACTTCTGAGATGCCTCCCCTTTATGTAAATCTATAAATCTCATCCACATTACAACTAGTTTGCCAAATTTTACACAGCAGCCAGTTTTGTTAAAGAAACCAGAAATTATCTGTTCAAATTTTGGATTCATCAATTGTTAAAACATCACTATCTCTGCTTTTCAAATTAGAAAATACTTGTATGGACAAAGTGAGTTTTTTAGGTCGTGGGTTTTGCCCTGTGTCGGGGATATGTTAGTTGTAGCGTTTAATTGAACGTTAAGAACATATATAACCTGAGTTTTTTCGGATAGCTGTTAACTTTTGTGTATTATGTTTAAAAGTGTCTGTATTTGTATTAGTGAATGATTTGTCCGTTGCAAAGGCGCATCAAACTGTATTTTACTATTTTGGTATAGACATGATGAGTATTTGTGTGTGGGTTGGCTAAGTTTTAATTTTCGGGTTAGACTTGAAAATAATTTTGTCAAGTTGGCCTTAGAATATCAAATATAAATTCATTATTGGCCAAGAAAAAACTGATTTGTCCATGACAAATTATGTTAAATTATTACTATAATTCTTGCTGTATGTTATCTTACATATGCTTATAATGCTTGCTAAATTTTATCATCTGCTGTATGAGATATTAAATTTGGCAGCAACACAAATCGCCTCCCATTTTTAAATGCAGTAATGGGTGGATGTGACTTTATTGAAAGAAACCTTGTCAAACGTGGAATCTTTTTCATTGTCTTTTGTCCTTTTTACCCTCATTCGTTCTGATCTAACCAATGTACACGACTGCATTTAGTAGATCGAATGCCCTTTCTTTTTCGGAGGACCGCGTGTCCAAATCTTATTCCTCTGAGATAATTATAACTTGTAAGGGATAACATCAATGATGTGTTAAACATGACTCCCCAAATGTATATCGCTTCTTGAATGAGATAGATGGTAAAATAGTATACGCATCTGTATTTACTACCACGTACGAGCGTGTTCATGAACATTTCCGTGACGCACGCCTCTTTTTCCTATTGGTTGTGCTTGATTTGTTTGTATATATTCTATTTTGTGGTTCGTATTTTCGGCCCCCCCTTCAGATTCGTTGCAGTTGAGTTTGTAGTATATTTCCTTGGTTTTAATATGTGGCCACATTTCCAAAAAAGAAAAACTTATTGATCAAATTAAAATAGAAATTGTGGGTTGTCCTTAAAGTTCAAATGGTACCACTTCCAAGTTGTACCTTATAAATAACTTTCATCATCATATGTAACTTTGTATGCACTATTTAACAGAAAGAAGAAAAGCCTTAGAGAGAAAAAATGGAGGGGGAGATATGGAATGTGATAGTAGATTGGTGCATAGCTTTGGCATGTATTCTGTATTGTTATATAGTTGGCAACTTTATTGAACAAGGTGCTACTAGATTTTTGGCTCTATTTCCAGTTATACCTCTCTTCTTCTACCTACCATTGAACCTCACCACCATGTTTCTTTGTAGCTTAACCTTTTTCTTCATGTCATGGCTAGCATCCTTTAAGATCATCCTCTTCGCATTTGATCTTGGCCCTTTGGCTTCAAACCCACCACTCCCTTTATCTCATTTCATCCCAATTGCTTGCCTACCAATCAAAATCTTGAACACAAGTTCAAGACTTCAAGAAAACTCCAAGACAACCCAAAAATCGGCTAAAGATTATGTAACTAGGGTTGTGATTTTTGCAATCACAATCAAGGTCTTTGGTTATCTAGATTATGTACACCCTTTATTTGCCACTTCAATATATGCCTA
>BQNB010091463.1:0-22515 GCA_026074375.1 Tanacetum coccineum
TTTTAATGGTCGTTCTTATATATATCTTGTGTTATTGATCTATGAAGTACCACCCCCAACCCATATTCCGCTGCGACCCAATTTAGGGATGTTACACAAATGCCAATTCGGGTTTGTTGATATTAGAACCACTAATAAAAAAATCTAGACATTGCACTAGGAAACATGGCATAGCAGTTGTAATGAAATAACTAGGTTAGCATGCTTTCTCCTTTACTGTTTTCAAATCAATTACCTTTTAGCATTTACTTTCCTGTTAAAATCTCAAAACAATTCAAAACCAATTTCAACCTTATGACACTTTTCAAATTAAAACTAATACAACTTAGCTCTTGGGACGACCTTGGATTTACCAAGTCCTACACTACATACGATCGGGTTCTCTGCCCGTTAGTGCGTGTAGACATCGGTAAACGAGTTTTATAAATTTAAAACATTCAAAATTATTTAAAACAAATAATACGCATCAGTTGCCTTAGACTTTTAAGAATACTAATCCATACGTTTCTACATCTACATGAGAAAATTATAAAACTGGTGTTAGCAGGCCACAACTTAAGAGCACTCAAATGAAAGATAAGGCCGTGCAAAACAATAGTCAAGTGAAAATGTGGAAACCGTATAGGGGGGTGAATACGTTCCATTAAAAATTTAAGATTAAGAATTACATCACTCTTCTACCGGCGGTCCCATATATATATATGGGGGCCGCCAAGTATATCAAGGGGCCGCCTGATTTATGGGACCGCCTCCAGAAGAGGTTTTTGGACTAGATCTTTTGTATCAAATCACCAATCAAGTTTGACGCAATATGAGAAGTGTCGATCATAAGTTTACAATAGCTAAAGCATATTCTAACAATATAACCACACTCACAATATTTAGCACAAAGAGCTACACAACTTTAACTAACAGGATATACACAACCATTCACACAATCATGAGTACAATGCAAGTATAAAAGTAAAGCGATAAATGTAAATAAATAAGTAAAGCGAAGGGTAAAAGAAAATGCAAACCGACACGATGATTTATAGTGGTTCGGTCACGAAGCTCCTCTTCGCCCTACTCCACTCCTCGAGTATCCAACTCGAGAGTTACTTCACTAATCAACAAGCTCCCTTTCGGCGGAGAAAACCTTATACCAAAGCTTACATTATTTTCCGACACTAAGCTAGATGTCGAGTTCTTCTTCGGGTACAACCAAACCCGTTATGTTTTATGGCCCAACATAACAAACCTTGTGTTTTATGGCCTAAACACATAAACCGCGTCGCTTACATTATTTTCCGACACTAAGCTAAATGTCGAGTCCTAATCTTAGCTAGAACCAATCTACCACTTCACCAATGTATTTTAAGGCCTAAAATACTAACCAACCCACAATAAACCCATCCAAATATATACATCATTTGGATCTACACACTACTAAAGATTGGAAGACATGGACTCGATCTATATGTAACAAATGTTACAAATGGACTAACTAGACTACATAACTTCGGATCTTGAAGATGACCGAAGTTCTTCTCTTGCACTTGAGGGAAGAAGGAAAGAGTAGAAGATTGGATCACATTTAAACAAGATTAAACAAGTTAAATGATCAAAGATTTAGAGAGATTTAGTGAGATCTAGAGAGAGAAAGAACTGAGAGAAATTCGTGCAAAAGGGTTGTGAAAATAGTTGGAGGTGACCCACTATTTATAGGAGCTGAAAAACAGCCTGTCAGGAAACGGCGGTCCCAGATATATAAGGGGGCCGCCAAATAATTAAGGGGGCCGCCGACCGAATTAAGGGACCGCCCCGACAGACGCTCCTGTTTTTGTCTTTTTGTGGTGACAAACTTGTCTGGTGAAAGTGACACTTATTTTAGGGGGAAATGACATTAGGGAGAATTTGGATTGAGTCACGAATGAATTAAGGATTTTTTTGAATTTTGAAATTACACTACGAAATATAATAGACAATTAAACATAGAAACAATTAAAGAAACTAAAAACAATTAAACTAGCAGAAATTTAATAAACGGAAAAGTAAAAACGTGAGTAAAACTGAAATTTAAAATCAAAGCCACTACTTATAACAAATTTTTATAACGTAAAATCACAAAAAATTAAAAGAAATTTTTAGAAAAAAGGAATAAATTTTTTAAACAATTTTTGAATTTTTTTTGAATTTCTAAAGAAAAAGAATTACTTAAAAATAAACTTTTTTTAAAAATTATTACTAAAATTCTATTTTTATTTTTCAAAAATACTAGAATGAAAAAGAAAATTATTACAAAAAGAATTAGATTTTTCCAACTATTTTTCTATTTTCTATGAATTTTTTAAGAAAAAGAAATTACCTAAAACCTATTTTAATTTCTAGAAAATACAAATTCAATTGGAAAAATAAAGAAAAATGGTTTTTATCTACTAAAAATGTGCAGAAAACTAATGGAATAAAAATGCCCAAATTTTATAAACCAATTGAACCCTAATTTTTCTAATTAAAACCTAAAACCTAATTTTATTAAACTAATTTTGAAAATATAAAAACTATTTTATTAATCCTAAAAGACTAGGGTAGAAAATGCAAAGTATGAAAGTAAAGGGTAGGCGGGGTAACTAACTAAATTTTACACTTTAGTTAAAACAGATAACCTTTAACTATTTAAAAAGTACCAAACAGACCCTACGATTTTGCTTATTTTTGGCTTATTTAAAAAATGAGAATAAGCAAAAACTTAAAACTACAAAGTTAAACCTGAGCTTATACACAACAACTTTAATAAAAGCTCTTGGACATTTTATCAACTGAATAAGCTAGAAAATTAGCTTTTAAATCTGTGTCACAGAAACTAAAGCTTTTCTTTGAAATTTTAACTTTTCTAGTATTTGGCTTATATCTAACTTATTTCTAAATGAAAGTTAAAACTAAAAGATGCTATATGAAGCTTATAATGTGTACTATAGATTTCTAAAAAGAAATAAGCTACAAGTGAACAAGAATAACAAGAACTTTGATATTAAAAAGTGAAGATTCAGGCTTAAAACTGTTGATAAGCAATTCCTAATAAGCTAACTAGCTTAAAACTAAATCTTAGAAACTCAAATTTTGCAAATAAGCTCTCCTATGATTATTGAGTATACCTAGATAAAAGGAATTTTGAAATAACAACTAGAAATGAAGAATCTAAGAGAAATAAGCTAGTACTCTAAGTTGCTGCTGCTACTACTTTTTGCAAGAAAATTTAAGCTAGTCTAAAAGCTTAAAAATGAAAATTAAGAGATTATCTATACTAAGCTAATGGAGTACTATTGAAATGCTTAAAACCAAATTCTAACTCCTAATTACTAGAGCTAAAAAGTGACTAGAAAAGTGGTGAACAACAGCAGTAGTAACTAAGTTACTACTGCTTGTTCTGATGTAGTTGACAATTGCTTAAGTGCAGGCCAAATCTCTTAGGTAAGAACTCATAAACTAAATCACTATATGTATTTAAACCTACATTAACCAAACTTAAACACTATTATGCTGTAAATCACTTATCTACAAAACTACTTAAACATTAAAACTGTCCTGGTGCTAGAAGTGGCTTTTTAAGCTCTAAACTTTGAAAATCTACAAACTAAGTTTCAAAACCTATTTAAAACTTGTTTACTTTGAAAATCTCAACTGTGTAAAGTGAATTGACATTCTCTTGTTGACTTTAAAGGTCAACAACACCTTTACCCAAACACTAGTTAATCAAATCTGTCCAAACTGAATTTCACTTAAAATCTATTTTAAAAGCTCAAATGCTAAAACCTTATATCTACTCAGACTTGAACTCACCTAATTAAGCTAACTGAGTACTAAAAACCAGAGCTTATTAAAAGAAATAAACTAGTTACTCACCTAGATATTTGACACTTAGTAAAAACAGGATTAACTAAAAGGATTATTTAACTAGGACTAGTAATGGAAAATTAAAAACAGATAAAACTAATGATCAACTAATCATACTTCAATAAGGAATAAGCATATCTGAATTCACAATAAGCAACTAGGATAAGCTTCAAAAGCTATGATGAAGAAATAGAAAATGAAACCTGAATTTTGTAATCTCTGAAACTAGGCCACTCTTTCTGAGTGAGTGACCTTAAAAAACAATTTCCTAATGGCTCCTAGCCTCTAAACCAAGAGCTTAAAGCTCAATAAGCTTCTTTGAACTTATTACTCCTCATTGCTTCCAAATTTGATCAATATGAATTCAAATGAACAAAATTGAACACTAATAGACAAAAACAGTATTTAGAAGACTTTTTTACAACATTTAAACAACTTTTGAACAAAAGAAATCAAATTAAGCTACAATGAGCTTATTACAAGCTTATTGGCTCAGAACAGCTTATTACTTGAAAACTTAAAAACAAACACCACTCAATTAGCTTTATTGCTTTTAAAGGAAGAATACAAGATACGAAACACAAAGTACAATTGATTTGAAAGATTTAAAAAGCTTAATTCGACAAAATGAACAGTAAACGTTAAATTGATAAGGAGATATTACAAAGAAAATTTAAACTCTCATAACTATCTTTACACTCCTCAATATTCTTTTACAGTCTTCTTATTTTATAGTATGAGAGTGATGAAAGGATGAGAGCTTCAATCGTTCCTAGCCATTGATCTTTTCTCTTTGAATTTAAGCCGTTGATGATGAATGGTGATGTGTTCGGGCCAATGGGAGGTTGCCACGTGCACAAAATGATGTGGAAGTGGGTAAATACGAGGTGGGGTGAGTTAGAAGAGACGGGAGAAGGATTTAGGAAGGTTTGGGTTTATTCGGGTTTTGGCGGGAAAAGTTGTTATAGGGTTGTTAGGGAAAAATTTAACCCGCGTTTGTTTTGAAACTTTGGCATAATTGCAATACAAGCCCCTCTGTTTCTTTCTCAAAAATGTAGTGTAAAATAAGTTTGGAAGTTTACACTTCTGGCCCTTGTACTTGCTATCTCCTTTTTCCTCTTAGGGGTGGGAGTTGGTGAGTTGGAAATAGGGTAAACCAAAATAACCTATTTTCTAAACTTTTAACCATTCTTTGTCCTTCGGACTTTCAAATCTTCCAATGAACATTGTAACTTTTGAAAAGCTTGTCATTAATGAACCTTTGACTTCAATATGGGTCTTATTGACTTTCTTTATCTTGTTGTCGGCTGGATCCGGGCTTTGATATCTTTCTCATATCTTCTCTTGTACTTGTCTCTTCATTTGCTTGTTGGTTTTTTGCTCGTTTTTTGCTCTTTTGTCTTTGATATCCTTTCCTGCTACATTTTGACACAAATGCACACTTATTTCCATCTTATGGCTATTTTTGGCTTTTATTGGCGAAAATCCTGAGTATTGTATATGTCATTTTATACACTTATCAAAATTCCCCAAACTTAAAGGATTGCCGAATGTCACTCATGCATTTTCATTTAAGTGTACACTTTGTAAAACTAACAAGTTTCAAAATGCCTGTTTTCACTTTTATGAATCACCTTTTTAAACAGTCGTAAGCTTTTTCTAACTCTTAATCTCATTGAAACACATTATGGCATATCATTTGCAATTTGCACTTTTAGGTCATTGAAATAGGCTACTCCCAATTAATAGAGCACAAAAGAGGAAAATTCGTTTCCCTGACTTTTCACTAGACTAAAACATAGCTATAAACAAGTCATTGTTAATAGTAGTCCAATTGGTTAAGCTCTTTTACTTACAACTTGTGAACTTTTCACTCCCAAGAATAAATTAATGATTTAAGATGTGTGCAATCTTTTCAACTTGAACTTAGATCATATTTCATCTTTATAGTTAAATTATCTAAGCTTTACGCCATACAAGCCTTGTGAGCTTAAATGTTAATAAATAGATAAAACTCGACTCAAAGCTAAAAAGAAATTAGGAAACAAAACTTAACTGATTTTAAGAATGAATTTTAACAGTTCTTTTATTTTCAATAGGATGTTGTCTTAGTTCGATCCCCTTCTTAGGCCTTTCTCCTAATAGGATACTCGCTCTCATCAGACAACGGTGTTCTTACGTTCGCAACCCCATACGCTGCTAACGGTTTGTGGGTTATCGCGACAACACCTTCTTCCTACAAAGCTAGAATCCAAAAAGTCCATTAGTTGCAATACCACCATAGGTCGCGCTTCCCTAGTGATGAATGCATTCACGAACACTTGATTCCACGGTACATTGTCTTAATTCCTTAGTTGCGTCCCCAAATCCGAGTCTCATTCAAACATGGTTACGCCATCGATTTAAAAACTTTATTAGCTTTTATTATTCTTATTGTGCGGAATGTTCTTGGCTACGAAAAAAAAATGCATTTGCATTAGAAAGTGCCTTCTTTTGGCATGCTTTTTCATAATTATATTTTTGAGTGAATGGAAAAATTTCACTTTAGAAAAATCATTATAATTTGAAACCAAAATCTTACTTAATAATAAAATGGAATTATTTTTCAAAAAGGAAGAATTTTTTCCTAAGACATTGGTTGACTTAGTTAAATAAAAAGAGCACGGATGATTAGATGTGTTAAGAGCTTGTGGAGGTAAAAAGACACAAATCATTCATATACGCTTTAGGTTTCTCCAAAAATAACCTTGACTTAAGCAAATACTCATTATATCTAACTCATCCATCTCTTGTTCTTTCCACATTTTTAAATCAATGCATAATAATAGGAATTTGTGAAAGCTTAGCCTCCACAAAAGGTTGGTTTTAAAGAACTAGCTAGGGCAATTTTCCACCCGTTCAAGTCAAACTTACTTCCTATTTCAACCATACGGCTATTACCAAAAAGTGGTGTTTTTCCCCAAACTATGCTTCTATTGCAAGCAAAAATTTTAAAAATTTCCACTTTTTTCACAAAAAAGGTAATTCAAAAAGAATTCAAACAAGGTTGCGTAACGTGCAAGTCAATATCGAAAATATCCTTCCCCAAACTAAAACGAAACATTGTCCTCAAATGTTTTAAAACTATAGGGTCAAAAGGAATCTAAACAAAAATTTAAGGTCATGCCAAAAATGAATAGGATGTGAGTGTCGATAAGACATGGATATGAGATTTCCTCTTTATGAAGAGAAGATTGGCAGACTATCAATGTAAATTGTGGCATTGCTTTGTTCTTTCACAATTTTGAAACCAATGATTCCTCCAAATCGGACAAACTTAGACTACAAGCACAAACACAACAAGGAACGAAGAGAACAAGTTCCCTTCATCATTTTCATTGTTAGCTCTAAACAATCTTAAAACAGGCTTAGTTTTGTACCGTATGTACAAGCTATACTTTCCCGAATGGTTTGTCCTTGGGGAAGCAAAGAAAAAAAATAGAAAGAAGATAAAAAGATAAGCATGGGGTGCCTCCCACGAAGTGCTTGTTTATTAACGAGTCCCCTAGCTTGACTCATTATCACAAGGTACATCATGGAGGATAAAAATGAGGGTGAGGAAATTCCCAGAGGTGGAGGAACTCCCAAACTAGGTATGAAAGATATACCGTAGCATTTTTGATCCCGGGTTCAAAAAACTTTTTAGAAAAGAGTTTCAAGAGAGAAAATGTGAACCCGGAAAATGCTTTGGTAACATGAAAGTTTATAACGGGGTGGTGAGTTGGGTCAAAAAACATCAAGAGTCAAAAGCAGATTTCAGTGGTTGCTAACTCTTTTGAACTCTTATCCTTAAAAGCATCCTTTTCAAAAGGTTTCTCATGAAATGTTATCCCCGGGTCAAATATCTTTCCCCGAATGTTCATGGGGAATAACATATCCACGAGGTTAAAATCCTCATAAAACACATAATCACTCCCGACATAAGAGGTAGTCTCAAAATGGTTAAGTATTTTCAAATGTCTCGGGTGGTTCACCTCTCCTTATTGATGTTTTGACCGAGATTAACATTTTGACTTCCTTATGTACTCTGAGAGGTGTGGTGGGAAAAGAGGATCATCATTTAAACTTCAAGCAATTTTCAATAGTTACATCACCCTCCTCATCATTAAATTCATCATTTAAATCCATGTTTAAAGATTCATCATGTTTTAAAAACTCTTCTATTTCTTCCTCAAGAATCATCTCACTTCCTTCAAAAGGAGTGAAGGAAGGAGGATCCGAAATGATAGAAGTGGAATCACCACTCTCGGTAAAGTCCTTGAAGATTTCTGGAGAATTTGTTAGATACCTCAACTATAACAGATTCTCGTCGGTCTTCCAAATAAGAGGGTTTCCAAATAATCTCTAAAGTGTTTCTTAAGAACCTACTCCATAAGAATGGATCGTCATTTCTAGAGGGGAAATCATTTTTTTCTCAAAGAGAGGGTTTCGAAAAGTCTTGAAACTTTGAACAATCCATCAAAAGAGGAATAATCACACTCTTTTCCATTTTGGACTCTCTTGGATTGAATGAGATCTTCTTTGTCTAATTCCTTGTTTGGAATCAAGTTAAGATCCTCATTCCCCATTTTGAAAGAGTCCTCAAGATTATTGTTTGGAAAAATGTGTGAAATTGCACCTACGGAAGCAATTTGAGGTGAATGAATAACTTTCTGGTTGAATTGAATATAAATTCTCTAAAATTCGATGAAAAACAAGCCCTTCTTCTTGAACAGGCGTCAGATATTTTCTTAACTTCTTCCTTTTGTTTAATAATTTCTCCCACTAAGAGAGTCAAACTCTTCAAAAAAGTAGATGTGGGGAGAAGAAGACATCATTGCTTTCGGTTTCACAAATATCTTTGAAACCGGTCATCTAAATTGTCCATCATGTGGATGACTCTTTGTCTGACGGACGTCGGTTTTAAAAATTATCCTTTCCATACCATCCTTTTAACTAGCTCTTCCCCTGTGGAGGTTCAATTAGACCCGTGCGGTCCTTAAGAAAGGCCTACAAAAATAAGAGGTACTCGATAATCGACACTCAAAGTTTTCTACTAAACAAAATCGGATGGGAAAGTCAATTTCCCACTGGGGACCAAGACAACTTTAGCAATTCCTTTAGGTACACAAGAGAGCAATTTTGCTAGTGTCTTATGTCATCGGTAGATTTGCAATGCGGGGACAGGCCTACGTTGTGTACAGCAGAGAATGCATAAGGTTGATACTAGCACCTTGGTCGGCTAGGGACTTTGCATCTTAAGCACTAAAAGTACACGGGTGAGAAACTGATCCGGGGTATACTCAAGCTTTCGGTAGCTTTTTGAGAATGATCGTCGATGCAATTTTCACTCACCGGTGTATTAGTAATCTCGTTTATTTTCTTTGTTGACACAAGCTTTTTAACATCATTTGATACTAAGGATTAGATCAAAAGCATCGCAAAGTTCAATGTTCACATGAATCTTTTTGATTTCCCAAAACTTTTGGATTTGTACTTTATCCTTTTCACCTTTCTTTTCATACTCTACCCTAAAAGGATATGGAAGAGTTTTTGTTGGCTTGTTTGGTTTGATTAGTGGAGATTTAGGCAAGAAAACCTCATCATCTTTCAACTTATCTTTCCCTTTCCTATGGTCTACCCGAGGTTGGACGTTTGCGGTACTTTGTGAACTTTCGGGTTGCACTTTGTCCTTTGTCACCTTGGTCTCCTTAGCCTTCTCATTGTCCGAATTGACATAAGGAGGAGGCATAGGAGGTAATGTTCCATCATAGGCCAAACCACTCCTAGTGGTGATAACCTTGACTTCATTTCTAGGATTAGGAATAGTATTACTTGTAAAGTTCCTGAACTGGATGCATTGTTATTTCCCATTTGCTTTTGAAACATGTTAAGCATCATATTTTGAAAATTCCTTTGCTCATTTTGAAAATCTTATTGTTCCCTTTTGAAATCATTCAAATTCTTTTGCAAATTATTCAAAGTAACATCATTTGCTTTTGTGTAAGCCTCAAATCTAGTATAAGTCACCGGTGTAACATTTCTGATTTTCACGTATTGTACGACTCTTTAATGTCAACAATTTACTTTAGCCCGATACGCGTTTACTTTTAATTTTGATGTTTAAGCTAAATCGCGTAGACTAAAAAGAAATCATTTTACGTGAATGGTCACCAAATAAATTAAGGTTTATGTCTAGTAAGTGTCTAGTAATTATTTAAGTAATAATTATCAAACTTGCTCAGTTTTATTTTTATTGGTCACGTAAATGACTTACGTTTCGCAAAAAAAAAATAAACTTAGACGCACTACGGAATACCTAGGATTACTTGACTTAAACCGGTTACACATTTAAAATTGATAAGCACAAGATCTTAACAAAAATCTTGTGCTAGTGTCCTCAAAACCACGAAATGTGGCACAAAGTAGCCAAACATCGTTCCTAGGTGATTATCAATGATTCACAAATCTTTTTAAATCTAACCTAGAAGTCTTAGGAAAAGCTTGTACCTTCCCTTAACTCATTAAAGCTAGTCACATTTGTCTCTATAAGATATTGCAAATATCTAGCACTTGGTTCTTTTCTTTGTGTGTTGTGTGTAGTGATTATTGACTAGGAAGAAACCTCGATATGCAATACTTGCTTATTCTAGCAATGTTGAACAACATCAATATTAAAGTTCTTTGTCCCTTTATGGGATGGTTTTAGATAAGTGAGAACTAGAAACTCTAAGTAGTATGGGCACGTTCGATAGTTTGATGTGGACTTGAAGACTTGTGTTAGTCACACTTCTATAAATAAGCTTGCCTGAGTCATAGTGATGAGTTCCAGAAACATTATCAAACATCTCTCAAGTAACCACAAACCCATTTGGCTTATTTTTCACTCGTTCACTTCCCAAAACCAAACCACACTCGAACCCCTTTTTGCATTTCTTAAGTCCAAGTGACCCTAGGAGGCATTTACACGAGCTAAGGAACGAGTTATAAGCCTTGAAGCTTTTAATATTACACGTTTGGGTGTAGATGAAACGGACACAAAGCTAGGGACCCTTGAGTAAGTCTGTCACTCGCACTCGTGTTGATTTCTTTGTCGTTATAAATGTACGATTTTATTGCAGTTATGCTTAATTGATCGTGTTATACTTCAGGGTACGTGAAAAGCATGTATCGGACCAATTGCATAGCGTTCAACGCACGCCTATATGTATCATTTTAAAATCGGGATACTATTCTGTGTGGTGCTAGGATTCATAAAACACGAATATACACGTAAACTTTATGTTTAACGCAAATAACAAGTCTAGAAACGCATCTAGATGGTTATCTATCGATTTATGTAACAGGTAACCGTTATGAAAACGATTTTAATTGGGACTAAGTAATAATTGAATGTCATGTTAGATGTAGGTTTTGATGAGCTGTTGGTAAAAAAAAAAACGGATTTTAAAAGAATTTAGATTTGTAATGAGCTTACTGAGGACCAGAAGTTTGGCCACGCTAAACAGAGGAATGAGAAATGGTAAACCTGATTTGATTTTAGCTTAGAAATATGTGGTTAGAGCTTGCTTTAGACGATCGTTTCATATAAGGATAATCTTGTAACTCCTATAATAACGAAAAAAGTTATGCCACAAAAACTGAGATATATATCATAATGTAAAAAACTCAGCAGTAAGTTAACAACACTACCAGTAGGAACTATAACACTACCAGCGGAACTTAACACTTAACAGTTGGTAAAACACTACAGTAGGAACTATAAACACTCCAGGCAAGGTAACTATAACACTACCAGTTTAGTAACAACACTACCGTAGGAAACTATAAACTACTACCAAGTAGAACACACTACCAGTAGAAATATAACATACAAGTTAGTAACAACATAACAGTAGGGAACTATAACACTACCCAGCAGGAAATATAACACTACAGTTATTAACAACACTACCATAGGAACTATAACACTACCAGTAGAAACAACACTACCAGTAGGAACTATAACATACCTGCAGGAATATAACATTCCGTAGTAACAACACTACCAATTGGAACTATAACTTTTACAGTAGGAAAACTATAACTACTACCAGTAGTTACAACACTACCAGTAGGAACGTTATAACACTACCAGTAGTAATAAACACTACCTGTAGGAACTTTATCACTACCAGCAGGAATATAACTACCAGGAAGGTTATTTTATTCGAAAGTGGAAATTAATAAGCGTTTAACAGACTAATCGATTAGAGTATATTCGGATTATAAACGGGTTTAATTAATAACGATTTTAATAAATAAAGTATATTTATTAAATAACGATTGCACGTTTTCAAGATACAGCGAAATGATAAATAAAATTAATCGTGGGAACCACTACACAAGTGATAACAGTATATATAAAAACAAGTGATTACTAGTTATTATAAACTTAAATGAAATTTAGCTTTATATATAGGAGTGTGCAGTTTAAACAAGTAATACTAAGACGTGACCGTTTTTTACTAGGTGTTTGACGGTGTGGTTTCGATACCTGCTTGTATTTATATCAAACTGGGAACTACCTGTATGGTTGAGTTCATGCCCCATATTTTTACAAATTATATAAAATGATTTTTATTCTTATGGTGGTGATAACATGCTTGTTTTACAAACCTGGACGGATGGGTACATTTTATAAATGGTTAAGTGTTTGCCTAAAGTAGCGATAACCCACTGTGACCCATTATCCTGAATGTCATTGCATAGTGTAGTTTGGGATTACATTATTTGAAGGCGGAATGTTTAAAATAGATCTATTTGGGATTGACATCCCCGTTTGGGTGAGTAGCGCTCACTGTGCCGGTGTACCGGACAACAAACGTATACCATGTCGGGTTGGGATGTTTCGGGTTAGAACATCGTAAAGGGCATTATTCTAGCAATTAATTGCTCACAGAAACGTCGAGCTTCTATGTCATGAGCTTAGGGAACAGTAATTACTTTTTGATGATATTTGCATCTGTTGCTTAATCATACACTTGGAAATCTTGCGGTCCTACTTTTGGTTACATTAAACCTATGAATTCACCAACTTTATGTTGACGTTTTAAAGCATGTTTTTCAGGTCAGTAAGGCATGAGATGCCGTGATACATTGGAGGTCTTTTGGGATGTCAAAGCTAGAGATTCGAGTCATAATACTTGTTATGTGAACAATTACTAAATGTCGAAGTCTTTAACTTTATCGTAGAACGATTTAAAGCCTTGTGCTTATGTAATAAACGAATAAACTTGTTTATCCAATGTATCTTTTAAACGTCACACTTAGTGGTCGTTCTTATATCTTGTGCTATTGACCCATAATGTAACGCTCTCGGATATTCAATATTCCGCTGCATACTCAGATTTGAGGGTGTTACAAAATCAAGTATTTTTCATCATGAATATTAAGTATAGTGTATGATTATAATATGTATCATATTAACTAGTTTATCTAATAAATTCTAAACAACATATTCACATGAAGCTCTACCGCCCATCAGGCGGGTCATGAAGCTAAAAGGTTTAAATCTCCTAGGACGACATAGACTTACCTAGGCTATCCTATACTCGAAAGGGTATACTTTTCGCTTGTGTTTTAGTCATCAAGCTGGTGTTTCTATCATTCAAAGCATTAGTTTCTATAGGGGCAACTTTACTATCATATTATTGTAAATCATTGTGCTAGAAAAATTTGATGTTAACCAAGTAATACTTGTTAATGGTTGAAGGTTGTTGTAGTTGTGGCTGATCGGGCATGTCCATTTCGTATGGAAGATCATCTTTACATGATTCGAGGGATATCAAGTAATGCATCTTACTACGATCAGTTTTGTCACACGGGCAACTATATGTAGCCGTTTCAAGACTCAAAATCAAGAAAGGATTGAAGGTTCTATGTTGCAACACATACGAAAACTACACAAAATGCACTGCCAACATTTGCACGAGCACAATTGATTTTGTTCTTTTGATATCTTATTTACTTTTTTCATGTAGCACATAAATATTTAAGTTTTGTTCATTTAGTAATTAATATGTTCATATTCTTTAAAGTTGTTGACATACTCATTGTTTTTCAAGTATAATTATGAATCTTACCCGCCCGTTGGATGGTAAAAAATAGTAACTTTTATTTTTTTTAATTCTTAAAGTACAAGTCTTTTAATGTTCTGTCATGTACAATTTTCAGTAAACTATATACAAATTCTATACACTTACTTCAAAAACCATAAAATATACTAAGTAATTACATAAACACAAACAAATTGACAAACATTGTTACTATGCTTAAAAAATATTTGCATAATATATAATTTTTAAAACAAATATTTACCAAAACAATAAAAATGTAAACAATAATTACAAGTCATGCCCGCTTATCGGGCGGGCTTAGCTACTAGTATATATATATATATATATATATATGCAACTATTCAATACTTTTAAATAACGTAATAATATTTATTATCACTTTCGCCTTTTTATCGGGCTAATCGGATAAAAATAAAGTTTTGCCATATTCTATGACGTTCACGCTCACTTAATCAACCTTAACCCTTTTTTATTAGTTAAAAGCCACCCTTTTTGGTACTTTAGTCGTTTTGACCAAAAATATTTATTTCAAAATATTTTCTAAGTAAAACATTTTCACAAAATTTCGGCATGACCCGTTCGTTTGTACAACATTTCCAAGGTTTCCAAACCTTATTATTTTTCCACAATTTTCCCACCATTTTACCAAAATACCAAAAGTTCATATTTTTAACGCGTCCATCTCCAAACGTAACAAAGTCCTCCAACTCAAACCTTTCTACCTTCGTAACTTATATCAATCCATTCATCCGTTCACAAAATCCAAAACATCAATTTTCCCCTCTTGAGCCCGAAAGCTCAATGATAGTTCAACACAACTTACTTCTAAGTCCAATTCAAGTCCATTAACCATCTTCATTGCTATTGGGCCTTACGAGCCATTAAGGTTTTAAGTTTAGCCTGATAATTCAACGCTGTCCAAAATCCTTTATAATAAGTCCAATACATACACCAATAATCATTGGGCCTTACACCTAATAAGCCTAACCAAAATAAGCTGAAAATCCAATAAGTCGAATGGCTTAACAAGCCAAAACATAAGCCGAAATCAAAATAAGCCGTGACTTAATATGTCACTAATAAGCGAAATACTAGCCGAACCCAACATAGTCAAATATAAGCGGAAACTAAAATATGTTATACTTTCTTAACTATACGAAATTACTCAAGAATATAAGTCAAAAAGTCCACATGTAAGCCCGAATACGAAAACCCAAACGAGCTAATAAGCCTCAAACCAAACTGGAGACCTAATAAGTTTAAAAACCAAATAAGCCCCAAACCATAAGATCCTCTGAAGCTTATTAATTTAGCCGAGGGTCAAAGTGGGCCTAGCCCTACCCCTTCGTCCGGTACCGGAAGAGACTCGGAAAGCCCAAAAACCTTACACGTTTGGGCAGTGAGCCCAAAACACGACGCATAACCCGAAACCAAATAAGCCCTTACTAGCTTTATTTTTAGATAGTCATCTTTCAAATTAAAGCCCCAAAAGAACGTTACTTGACAAAATTATAAAAATACCACCACATCCTAATATTCAGAGAACTTTCGCCAGTGTTTTCCTTTTTGTTCAATTTTTACGCAAACAAACACCCTTTTTATACAACTTTTCGTTTTCAAGAATCGATTTTATGATGATCGACTTGTACAAACTCTGTATTAAGACAACCATAATAAGCACGTAGAAGTAACAACTTAATAAAAATTTATAGAAGAAACTTACAACTTTGGGCGAGTTAGGTTTGGTTTTGAAGCAAAAGGACTGAGAGACCAGAAACCTTTTTCTAACACCCAAGTAGTGTCTATCATATATCGATCCACTATTGATCATTTAAACGCGTGTTCTTGGTAATCTTAAAAAATCAAATGTATTATGTGTTGGTTTTGGTTTTGTTGCTCGTCAGTGGAAAATGACAGTGGTGAAGGGATAGGTATTTTGTTTTGCTTGATTTCAAAATAAGAATGAAAGTATGTTGGAGGTTATGGAACAAAAAAGGTGGTACCATGCTGATGGAACATAACTTAAGGCTAAAAATTGCATTGGTTGTACTACCTTCTTGTTACACGTCCAAAAAGGATCCTAGGGGGGTTTCGGGGTCATCTTTTCGTGTCGGGATTGGCTTTTAAAAGTCAAAGTTTGATGGATTTAAAAATGTTACCCAAGTTTAGCTAATTTCCCATTGCGTTTTTTTAAAATCACTTTTCCATTTAAAATCTAGGGATCACGCTTTATACGGAACATATGCAACCTTTATCTATTAAAAAACATTTCTATTTAGACGTTGTCGGCCGGGTCTAGGATCCGAAAAACATGAAGTTTTGTTTAAAAATCATTATCGAAACATGTCCCTCACAAGTGTAAAAAACATTGCTTTAAATCTCCAAAATAGGCTTTGGTCAACAAATCGACCTTGTCAAAATTTACACTTTTAACGTCCGGTACAGTCATAGAGATACAGAATTTCACGAAAATGACAATTTTCTGACAACTTTCAAATCACACACCAATGATTTACGTTTTAAACTAACGTTTTCAAAACCATGAATTTATTTATAATATAATCTTTAAACACTTCCGAATCACTTAAATTATTCCCAATTAAAAACTGTCGGGCGGTACGCAGTTCGTTTGCGTGAACACGAATTGTCGCGGATCACGTGAAAGCTTCCCGAAATTATTTAAAATACCAACAAAATACTCTGAAGTGGAAAGACGAATCAAAATTGATTCTCTCCTGAAATTACAGACTCCTCTAAAAATCCTGGCTAAGCCGTAACCGTTTTACGCAAAATAGTCAACTTAAGTCAACTTTTCAACTTTCATCAGGAAAACTAACAAGGTCGAAAGACTTCAATATACACAATTATAATATTTTATAATACTTAACCCTGGACAAGTTATCGGTTATCACAGTCTAACCCCTCCTTAAGAGAATTTTGCCCTTAAAATTAAACTCAATTCATCGAATCACAAGACATGAAAGGATATTCTCCATTCCTCGTCTTATCTCATTTAGATCACCTAGGGGTTTAGTCTTTTCAAGGAAGGTTTCTTACGATTCCTCTAAAGACTAAGTTTTTCCACAGTCCAAATCCTACACTTTCTCACGGTCATCTGTTTGTGTCCGTTTCACACAATCACGAATAGTCTTTCCTACTATCTCCGTTATTTTCACATATTGCTTCAGAATATTAGGTGTACTCAGTTTAGTCGGGTGCCGGAATACGATCCAGTCCTTGATAGTGATGAATATTATGTCTCATATTTGACAACGCCAAAATTTTCTGGTGATTCAACCAATCGGGGACTAACCTCAAGGTATGTGTCCTACATAATACGACTCACACTCTACTTTCTCAAGAGCGTCTACGGTTCTTTTGCCAACACTCACTCAAAATCCCCAAGTAAACCCTACTTGGTCAAACATTCTAGGCTCTATCTTTCTAGGAAGACCATTTCAACGTCTAAATCTCATCATTATTTGCTTTAAACTTTTTCCAAATCAATCCTACTCAACGAGTACCTTAAATCTCACTTTACTTAAATAGGTAAAGATATCTCTCAAAAGCTTACACAAGAGAAAGTATGATCAGGTTTCAAATTCGATCACTACAATTCTTTCCAACTTTCCCCGTGGCTATTCATGGTCTCTTACCTTCCTATTAGCCTTTCTAACGAAACGGTATAATCGAACAACTCGAATATATTTCAAGTTTACGGAATATACCAACTAAATCGTACACTAACCCTCACAAGGAATGGGTGTCCGCCCTAACACTAAGACGGTAATAGTGAGCACCAAACCACGCACGGGTAACTATGCTCATACAAGCTTGATCTTATCCATCCAACTGATAATAACACAAAAATACTGCTGATCACTAATTTTTTTTCAAAATATCGAACAAAATTTCCTTCACTATCATAAAAACGATTCCAATACAAACCATTTAACAACTAACAAGGTTCAGTCATAACTATCACTACTCAAAAGAAAAATAAAAACCTTTCTAATCAAAATACCGACACTAACTGACTCTACTCAGTTTAGTGATATACACAAACTACTTATCAAATCCCATACATCCTACGCATCTCCTCTAGGCTACTGCCCTCTCCTTATACTAGCAACAATCTCAGCCAAATCTAACCGGTGCACGCACTCTTCTCTACCGATCTTGCATAGTTAACAGATCCCAGTTCTCCATATGCGTATCCCCAATGGAAATGGCCAACAGAAGATGTTCTCTATGCATCCGTCTGACCTGCCCATGACTCCAGGGCTAATACTGGTCTCCAAATCGCTACAAAAGTAATTGTAACCCTCTCCTGCTCATGCTCAAGGCTCCTAAGTCGATACCTCTGGGAGAAAATCTCATCCCTAAACCGCTCCTGACATAGTAAAACAAACTCCCCTTATATCCCTGATACATAACTCTCAAACAATATAAGGTAGGATGCTCCCTATCATACCGTTCATATGATCAGTAGTGAATCAATCTCTCTGCATCTTCAACCCTAGGCTCCCAAACTCAGTCAAATATCCCTCAAGAGCCTAAATTCCGTTAGCGGGTGAAGCTATAGCGGATGGAACGATCAGTGGTATCATGGGTGATGAAATAGGTGAAGGAACGATAGAAGGTGCTGTAGAAACAGGAAGTGAACCAAATGACCACTCAGAAGATGGTATTGTCTGAATGGGTCGGTGTCGGTGGTGGGAGTCGTTAAGCAGGATAATCAATGTAAAACCTCCTACCAGCCTCTAGGTCTATCATATAGTGAGTGTGGAGTCTGCCTGAGTTGCCGGACACTTTTTGGTCTCTCAGGATCTGGTAAGATCCAGACATCGACTACCCTCTAATTATAGACCTAAGGGATCGAATCTGGACCCTCCCTCGACGCATCTCCCGAATCTCATACACCGCCCACATAAACTATTCCTAGAGGCTCACCTCTTCGGCTATCCCAGAGGCTGCTCGCTGCTGACCCTCAGGTTCAACCTCATCCCTTCCTAAACCAAGACTCTCAACTCTTATACCGGGACCCTCGTCTCCCACAACAAGACCCTCGTCATCTGCAGCAGGACCCTCGTCCTTTGTAGTAGGACCCTCATCCCCTGCATCTTCGCTCTCACTATCAGAATCTGAACTCTCCTCTACCTCCTCGTCCTCCTCCTCATCATCCTTTACTAACTCAGATGTACCCCAAGAATGCTTCCGTGAAGGAAGGTCTGGTGGTGATGATGATGGTGAAGTCTCGTAAGAGGACCTAAACCTTTTACGAAACACTGAATTGGACATAGCTGCCACCTCTGCTATACTGGCAGAGAGGCCAGGTGACATCGCATGCGAAACATGCACGACCATACGTGCGGTCCTACGGAGGAATGGAACCAAGGTGGGTGAAGTATAGATAAGTGGGTGATCTGGTAAAAGTGGTGCGGTGGCATGGGAAATCGATGACGTGGATCTCCACCGGACGTTGTCAGAATTCCTCTGACTCCATCAGCATGACAATGTGGGTGGTTGAATGTACTATCAGTGTAATGAATTGGGTGATGCTATGTTGTGGGGTGACTCAGTGTTTGATAGTCCAGTCATTATAATGGTTCCTCTAAAAGGTTCTGACTCATTGTCCGTCTAAAAAAACAAGCCTTTGCATAATTAGCCTCAATAAGGATCCTTAGGAAATGGTTTCTAGGGCTATCCTCGGAGCTCTAAAGCTCCGTCAGCTTGGGTTTGGAATCTCTGGAGTGTCAACATAACACTGGGGTAGACATCATGTGATAACACTATAAAGAAGGGTTTAAATATTTCATAATATATAATTATCCAAATTAACTGCATCATTATGCTGTACATATAAAATATGATCATAGCAAAATTAGATCCGTTAGGTAACCGTATAATATATTACTATAGTGATAATTATATATATATATATATATATATTATATATATATAAATCCTTATATATTAAAATATATCGAGAAAATACAAACAACAAATAAAACAGCCGACCAAGGTTCGTTACGAACAGGGCACTTCTGGTTCATCACATAGAGAACATAATTTCACAAAAAGCCATACCCTTTTTATTTCATGTCGCTACCTGATACAATTTCATTGTAAACTCTAGGCAATCAGAGGCTCTCCTAAGGCAAAGCTATGACCACCATCAATCCAATCAACAAGAGCGAACCCGCAAATAATTTTTACCTAAAGAGTATCAAGGGCATCGCACTCTATACTACCAAGGACAGCTATGAACAATCTTTTGTAAAAGCAAGTATGCTCTCAACTCAACACTTGCAAGTGTTCTCATTATTTACATCCTATCAATTTTCAGGGTTGATAGTCTCATTTACTCACCACATCTCTTTCTCCTCCAACATAACTTTAGAAAAACTAACTCATTATTTTATATAGTCCTTCATGAAATTAAGCTTAGATTGATCAGGGAGCTATGCGTAATTTTAGGAATGACAATCTATGAACTGCTAGGAGCTAGTTGACTTTGATCATCTTCGAGGTTTACGTAATAAACAGACTCTTACTTTGATGATATAGGTTTGCGTTTTTATTTTATTTTATTAAAACCGGGCTTCTCTATAACTCTGGCTTTATACCAATTCTGTCACACCCCGTCAGTGGCGAAAACACGGGATGCGACTCGAATACCGTTCATCGCACAAGATACAAGATCATACACTTTACAATTTACAAAGAAAAGAAATTTGGATTTACATTAATTTTACAAGTTAAGACTTGACAATAAAATAAAAACCCATCTTGACCCAATCCCCTTAGGTATACATCTTTGATCTTCCAACATCATTCACATACCTTTAATTGACACACCTGAAAATGATTTACTTGAAAACGTCAAACAATAATATTGGTGAGCTCAGTAGGTTTGACCTTTAACCAAAAGTTGTGCCAATACTCTCAAAATGTGGACAATTAGTGCTAAGATTTGACAGTAAATTTATGCAAATTAACCCATGATTGTGGCATCCCTGGCGAATCATGTTAACACGGACCTAGCTATTCCTGATAGTCGTCAACCATGCTCTATATCACCCTGTCATGAAACTGCATATACCAATGGTATGAGAAGGACGAAAACTCCGTATGTCACTTAGCACCCTAGAGAGGGGAGCCTTACTAGCTGGCCAGCACTTTGTTAGGGCCAGGGGACCACATAGGACATAATGTTATGATCAAATCCTTGACAATCACCCTTGCCATGTATCGCAAGCATTTTGCAAGTCAAATCACAACCCTTGACAAGCCAAGCATTAGTACATGCAGGTTAAATAAAAAACACAACCATATATTCAAACATTTAAACCGTCATAAAGAGTAATATCTTGTCCCAAAAACAAAACCAAACTATTTGACACAGATTAAAAAAAAACAGTTCAAAAACACATTTGAGTATCATTTTCCCCCAACGGAAAAGATGAAAAAAAGTAGGGCTACGAGAACTCACCTCTCAATAATATTAATCGCAAAATGCACAAATATCAACTCTATCGCACAAATACAAAACCGTTATCTCATAACAAAACCGTTATCTTTTACCAAAACCGTTATCTCATAACAAAACCGTTATCTTTTACCAAAACCGTTATCTCATAACAAAACCGTTATCTTTTACCAAAATCGTTATTTCATAACAAAACTCTTATCTTTTACCAAAACCGTTATCTCATAACAAAACCGTTATCTTTTACCAAAACCGTTATTTCATAACAAAACTCTTATCTTTTACCAAAACCGTTATTTCATAACAAAACTCTTACCCGATATTATGGTTGTGTGGTAAATTACTCAAAACGACTCAAAACACTTGGGCTAAGTGTGACATCAACATCATTTATTCAAAACATCGATCACCATCGAAACAGGACAAACGATCAAACAATCCAAGAAAATCTGATGAGAAATGAGTTAAGAACTCAGAAACCGAAGATAACCAATCAACATTTCCCAAAATCGATAAGATATATATATATATACAACTATTCAATACTTTTAAATAACGTAATAATATTTATTATCACTTTCGCCTTTTTATCGGGCTAACCGGATAAATATAAAGTTTTGCCATATTCTATGACGTTCACGCTCACTTAATCAACCTTAACCCTTTTTATTAGTTAAAAGCCACCCTTTTTGGTACTTTAGTCGTTTTGACCAAAAATATTTATTTCAAATATTTTCTAAGTATAACATTTTCACAAAATTTCGGCATGACCCGTTCGTTTGTAAAACATTTCCAAGGTTTTCAAACCTTATTATTTTTCCACAATTTTCGCACCATTTTACCAAAATACCAAAAGTTCATATTTTTAACGCATCCATCCCCAAACGTAACAAAGTCGTCCAACTCAAATCACTTTCTACCTTCGTAACTTATATCATTCCATTCATCACAACTTACTTCTAAGTCTAATTCAAGTCCATTAACCATCTTCTTTGCTATTGGGCCTTACGGCCC
>BQNB010091464.1:0-26872 GCA_026074375.1 Tanacetum coccineum
TTCACTTGGAATATGACAATGTAATGTTTTAGTTGGAATATGTCAATGTAATGTTTCTCTTGCTAACATATTTCTCTTGATATGTTTCTCTTGCTAACATATTTCTCTTGACATGTTTCTCTTGCTAACATATTTCACTTGACATGTTTCTCTTGCTAACATATTTCTCTTGAAATTCAACCTGTCATATTACTCTTGCATACATATTTCGCTTGACTACGTATTCCGCTTGTCTACATATTCCGCTTGTCTACATATTCCACTTGGATACATATTCCGCTTGGATACATATTTCGCTTGGATACATATTTCGCTTGAAATCAACCTGTCATATTTTGCTCAGAGGCAAACATATTTCACTTGAAACATATTCCGCTTCATTCATACCTACATATTTCGCTTCCTTCAAGCAGAAAGGTAACTTCGAGCAAAACACGACTTTTTCTAACAAAATCACCAAAAAACACACCCTTTTTGACGTTGTACCTTGATTTTTCTTGCATAACTAGTTACCTTATGCCTAGATCTTGCTTTAAAACATAAACATAAACACATCTAAGCACAAAAATATGGGTTTTGATTTTCGAACAAAGAACACAAAAAAAGCAACTAGAAAACATGATCTAATCAAGATCCGAATGCACACAAGCTCACGAAATCACCACAAAGCTCTGATACCAATTGTAGGATATCATATTTCACAGCCCGGATGATGATTCTTGGATTTGGCTAGTTTCTAGAGAGAGAAACACATGGAGAGGTTTTTCTAGAGAGAGAAACTCTATGTGTAAAATGGAAAATGAATAAATGACTAGCTACCTCTTCCAAAGTTGGAAGAGGTATTTATAGTTCTTACAAAATACAGGGTATTAGTACCCGGTTCAAAACCGAAAATCATACGATTAACTATTAAACTACGAGCTATAATAAACAGTAAAATACACGGGGTGACCGAGTCTTTTTCTAATATCTAACAATCTCCCCCTAAGGGAGGTCACCCCTGAAAATACTAAACTTAATCACTTCAGTCTTTAGCTCGTAGACATTTGATTCTTCATTTGATATCTTGTACATTTGGGGTAGTGATCTTTTGATTCATCATTGACTTGTCTTTGATTGTGATCTTGAGCTTTCTTGAGATCATCATTTTTTAACAATTTCAGAAGCATATTTAGATTGGTTTATAAAGATGCCTCTAGGACTTTAAGAAATTTGTAATCTTAAAAAGAATGACATTTTCCCCATCATTGACATCTTGAACTTAGTGGTCATCTGATTAGCAAACTCATTACACATGGCAGTATTAGTGGATGCAAATACTATATCATCAACATAAATTTGTACCAGTAATAGGTCGTTCCCAGCATGCCGTGTGAAGAGTGTTGGATCAACTGCACCTTTGGAGAAATGTTGTGAGATTAGGAAGCTTGACAGCATGTCGTACCATGCACGTGGTGCTTGTTTGAGACCGTAGAGGGCCTTTTTCAGCTTGTACACATGCGATGGGTTGTCCTGATCAACAAATCCTTCTGGTTGAGAAACGTATACCTCTTCTTTGAGCTCGCCTATTAGAAGCCGTTTTGACGTCCATTTGGTGTTGTCATATTCTTATGATTCGCATTTGGTATGAGATCACGGGTGGCCTCTATTCTAGCAAACCAAAAATGATCCTAGAAAAAACTGTGAGTTCCCTCTTCTTGCCTGAATCCTTGAGCAACTAGTCTAGCCTTATTCTTTAGTACCCCGCCAAATTCGTCTGTCTTGACCTTATAAATCCATTTTAGTTTGATCAATAACACTTTATCTAGACACGTCACCAATTCCCAAACTTGTAGCCTTTTAAATTGATGAATTTCTTCTTGCATTGCATCGATCCATGACGGTTCGGTCATTGCTTGTTTGAAGTTCTTTGGTTCTACAGAAGTTAGGAAGGCATCAAAATAACACCACATGGAATCAGTTTGGAGTTGCTTTCTCGTAAAGATAGAGCGAGAAGGATCGCCGATCACGTTTTCTATAGGATGCTCCTTAGTCCATTTACCAAGGTGTTCAAATGGAGTGTGGATTTATCTCACATTCGACGATGATCCTTGAGGAGTTGAGTCTTCATAAGAGATTTCATGAAGTCGATCATCACGAAAACTTGGTGTTTTTAGGGATTCTTTAAAACATTGAGAAATGATTAGAGAATGTTCTTGTTCTTGTGTTGATGGATAACTTATTGATGGACCATCCTGGTTAATGGAAGTTAACACAGGAGAATCGGCTAAAACCACAGCTCTCAGAGCAGCAGCTTCTTGAACTGGAGAAACAACAATTGATGGAGGATTGAAGTATTCATCGAACAATTTCCTTTTTCGTTTTCGAATCAAATAATTTAAAATAAATTTTATAAACGACAACATGTAATAATAAATATGATTTATTAGTTAATTATGTTCCGAAAATTGACGGTTGTTATAAGCTCATCGAATGTTACATGAATTGTTTCAATAATTATCCGGGTCCTTCTGTTGTAGATTCTGAATGCTTTCTTTGCAGGCGCGTAACCAACGAAAATCCCAATGTCTGATTTTGCATCAAATTTACCCAGATCCTCATTGTCATTAGTAGGATAGCAAAGTGAACCAAAGACATGAAAGAATGATAAGTCTGGTTTCTTGTCTTGCATAAGCTCGTATGGAGTTTTGTTGTATCGGAGGCGTATCAAAGAACGGTTTTGGGTGTAACAAGCAGTATTGATAGCTTTGGCCCAGAGAAATAATGGAGCTTTAGAAAATATCAGCATAGTTCGAGCAGCTTCTACAAGAGTCCGATTTCGCCTTTCGACAACATCGTTCTGCTGAGGAGTGCGAGCTACAAAAGTTTGATGCGTGATGCCAACATTTTCATACCATTCACGAAGTGTCTGATTGACAAATTCGGTTCCATTATCTGTTCGAACATTCCGGACTGTGGCTTTCAAACGAACTTGAATGTTTTTAATACATTTGATGATGGCCGCAGGAGCTTCATCTTTTGTCTTCAAAAATCTGACCCAGGTAAATCTTGAGTAATCGTCGACTATCACTAAGATATACCTTTTCCCGTTAATACTAGCCACACGCATCGGGCCACACAAATCCATATGCAAAAGATATAGTTTCTCTTGGTTAGTGTCTTCAGCTTTGGGTTGATGAGAGGATTTTTTGCTTTTCCCTAATGCACATGCTGAACACAAATGATCTTTCTAAAATTTAAGCCTAGGAATTCCTCGTGCAAGACCGTCTTTAGCTAGCTTGTTCAAAGTACCAAAGTTGAGATGAGATAATCGACGGTGCCATAACCAGCTCTTAGTCTTTGATGCTTTGGATAGAAGACAGATCGAAGATGATTTAAGCATGTCATCAAGAGAAATTGTGTACAAATTTGTGTCTCGAGACCCTGAAAGTAGATCAACACCTTCTAAATTGTGAATAAAGCAAGTGCTTTTCCGAAATTTAACTTCAAGATCTGCATCACAAAATTGTCCAACAGAAAACAAGTTATGTCCAAGCCCCTCAACGTAGTATACCCTTGAAATAACAACATTTTCCTGCTGAAAGTCACCAAACCCCATAATCCTTGCAATATGGTCGTTCTCGAATCTAACAGTACCCAGAAATTTACTAACAAAGTTCATGAGCTGAGAGCGATTCCCTGTCATGTGTTTTGAACATCCAGAGTCTAGATACCAGAGTACAATCTAGACAACCTGTCATGACAAGAGAAGAAGAAGATGTAAAATCTGTTGCATTGGATCCCCAATTTTGATTGGGTTTCGAGTGGTTAGCCTTCTTATATTCTACAATCTTAGCTATTTTACTCGAACCTATGTTTTTAACATTTTTGGGTTTCCTGCTGTAGACTTTTATCTCTGGTTTTTGTATTTCATCTGAGTACGAAGTTGTAAAACTTAAAATTTTGAATTTCATTTCATTTTGTTAATTTTGAAATATAACCTAAGTTAAATAAAAGAATTTTGAAATAAAAACCTTAGGTTATGACTTTTAGAAATATTGGAAATATAATATAAGGTATTTAAATTTAATAAAAAAAACTTATATGTATTAAATATGGCCGGCCCCACATGTTTTTAAAAAAAAATTATTGTTGTTATTTAGTTT
Source organism: Tanacetum coccineum (assembly GCA_026074375.1). Classification (NCBI taxonomy): domain Eukaryota; kingdom Viridiplantae; phylum Streptophyta; class Magnoliopsida; order Asterales; family Asteraceae; genus Tanacetum; species Tanacetum coccineum. Next base: position 4,146 of record BQNB010091464.1, read on the forward strand.
TTTTACTTTCCTATTTAATGAAAAACCTATTTTAAGAAGATAAGCATAAAAAGTTTTGGTAAGTATTTTGAGTAACCTTCAAAATGGGAAAGAATAATATGTTGTCCCCTTTATTCTCATCTCTTAGGATGGTTTTGGGTGTCTTGATACACCAAGATCTTTTAATTTTTGTAACATTGTGTATATTTGGAAATGAGTGTAAGAAAAATGAAAAAATCTCTTATTTTTTCATGCATATTTTTTTGTCTTTCCTCCACTCTCCAATCCATCATAGTGAATATCCATAATTACCCCCCCCCCCCAACACCATTTTTTGTGTCAAAAGTTGTCTCAATAATAGATGTGTGTTATCTATAGAAGGTGCATTGGAAGAAGAAGGTATAGGTGTTCTAAGGTGTTTTTGAAGGTTTTTGGTCCTTTGGTGTGCATTGCTTCTCTATTATTTGGTGTGATTTTGGTGTATTGATTGTGTTCTTCTACTCTCCTCCATGATTCATTGGTAATCATCTTGTCTTTATGTTTTTCTTTTGGTCACCATGATTACCTAATCAAGTTTTCACATAAAATCATGATTTATAAAGAGTTAATCATGTGTAAAAGTTTTATCAATGTCTTCATGAATTAATCTTTTGAATATGATTTGATTATATGTTATGAACCCTAAGACAATCATTAAAAGTGGTATTAATGAAAAACTACAAGTTTTGAAACCCTAGGATGTTAATTATCTGGGGTATGATTAGGGTTTCTTGTTGATTAAAATTGGACAGACAAATTAGGTCATGTTCCAACGGGGTATTAAATTGTTCTTAAAATAGCTATTTAACATGATTTCTTGATTCTTATAATTAAGTTAATGAGTCTAGTTTCTGGGACAATTGAGTTTGATATTTTTCAAGGTGGGAAGTTATGGTTATTGGGTGTTAAAAAGATTAAGTGTCAATTCTGGAAATTCAGTTCTAAAAATTCAGTTGTTAGTGTACGAATTATTGAGAATGTCTATAACCAAAGGATGATAGACTTTGATTTCTGGATATGTTGAAATAGATGATATTAGCTACCTCTAATATGTTTTTCATAATTTTTCAAGTTTTCTAAGTGGGGTTTTCATATGCAAAAAGATTTCATATGATTTCTTGCCTGGCCAATTTCAGGGACTGTTTTGGGTAACAAGGGTCATAGGGGCACTTAAAAATGGAAATAAATCAAACCCATTATTTTGGACACATTAGACATGTTAAGGAACACCTGTGATTTTTGGTCTAATTTTAGAGGGTGATTTGGTTAGACTTTTAGGTAAGGAAAACTTACCAAAAATAAGTTATATATTCAGATAGTTTTGATAAACCTATTAATTAGTTAAAGTCAACTTTATTTTTGCGTAAGTTTTGTTGTTGTAACATTTTTAATTGAGTTAAGGAATTTAATGTAATCATGATTTTGTAGATCCGTGTCATAGTTGTTGATGCCTGTTTGAAAATATTGTGAGGAACGTTAATTTTGTGAGTATTTAAGTGATGTCTTGGTAGTTTGCGTCAGTACTGATAAGGGATAGGTTAGTATGTTAGTAATAGTTGTTGAGTCGTGTTGTGTTGGCGTTGGAGGTACAGCGGTATCTGGAGTGGCGGTGGACAGCAGGCGGGTGGTTGGCCGTGGGGAATGGGATTTGTGGGAGTCAGGCGAAGAGGTATTGTTGTGGGTGGGGGGGATGGTGGGCGTGGGGTGGTTTAGGGGGGTGGGTAATCGTGCTGTGGTGTATTGGTTGGCAAGGGTTGAACTGGGTTTGGGAGGTTTGTGGGGGTTGTGGAGGGGGAATAATGGGTTGTTGGTGTGTGTTGTGTGATGTTGAGTGGGTGGGGGGAGGGGGCCTGGTGTGGTGAGTCAGAGTTGCGCTAGATGGTTTTAGATGGGTTTGTGGTTGGTTTGGGGGGGGAGGTGTTGTTTTTTGACTTGGTGGGTGGAGTGTTTAGTGGAGTGGGGGATAGAGTTTCTGGGCATGGGTGGGGTGTGGTTGCAAGTGGGTGAGTGGTGGGTGGTTTGGGCTGTGGGGGGTGGGCAGATTGTTGTTTGGTAGAAGTTGGAGGTAGGTGATGGTGGTGATGGTGTGTTGGTTTGCGGTGAGTTTGGTGGTAGTTGGGGTTTGTGGTCGATTGGTTGTGGGGGGGGTTTAGGTGGGTGGTTGGATGGTCGGGGGGTGGATTAGTGGTTTTTTTCATGTGTGGGTAGAGGCTGTGTGGGGGGGTGAGAGTTCTGGCGGAGTCATGGTGTGGCTGTCGGGGGTGTAATGTTGTAGCGGATTTGGTGAGGGTGGAGGGGAGCTGGTGATATGGGGTGTGTTGGAGAAGTTCTGGGTGGGGGGGAGGGGTGTGTTAGGGGTGTAGTGTTGGGTGTATCGGGGTGGTTGGGGTCTTGGTGGCTGGTGGTAGTGTGGGTTTGATGGGTCATCGGTGCTGGTGTGTGATGAGTGGGTGGGGAATTGGGTATTGCGGGAGTGTGGGCTGGTTTGGACCGTAGTGTGTTGTGGTTGTGGTTTTGGGTTGGAGTGTAGAGGGGGAGTGGTGGGGTGGTTTGTGGAGTGATTGGTGTGAGTTGTACGTGGTGGAGGGATTGGCGCGTTGGTGTGGTGTGGTGTGAGTTGGTGGGGTGGTTTGGTTGGTTTGGCTGTGTGGGAGGTAGGGGAGGGTTATTGTGGTGCGAGGTTGGGGTATAGGTCGCTGCGTGGAATGGGGTTTTCATGGTTGTGGAGTTGGGTTGTATGGGGATGTTTGTCGGTAATGTGGTGTGCTATAGGAACTTTTTTGATTTTTTTTTACTTTAGTGGTGTTCATATTAGTTTTTGGAGTATTAAATAATACTTTTCTCTACTGACTTTTAAGATTTTATAGTAAATTGATTTCATTTTTATGATTATGTTATATTATATAGCTTTAAATTTTTTTAACATTTTTTAATAAAACCTCTTATTATATTTAAGTTATTACTGTTATGTCAAATAGTTAAGTATGTTGTAATTATAGTAGTAGTTATCTTCTTAGCGCTATTCTTAAGGGAAGAGATAAGCATTATCTCTTAACGCGTTTAGGGTTCCTTAATCTTATAAAAGGAACGTAGAATATGTATTGTAAATATATGTGTGTTGATTGATCGTTCACAATCAAATAGTAATAGTAATAGCAAGTTTAGCATTTTGTTCTTGTGTTCTCTTAGGTCATAGATATTGATATTTCCGCGTCAATATTTGTATTTCCGGTTATTGTCTCTCATAGTTTTTTGGATTATTCACTCGAGATCTATACAGTCGTTTAAGGTCATTGAGATCCTGTTGATAAGGACTACAGTGGTATCAGAGCCACCAAGGGGACTTTAACACAAAGTTTGTACATAGATCAAAACCTTTTTATTCCACCACATAATCATGTCGCATCCGTATGATTTTTCTCTTTCTTGATGATGAGGAACTGTCTTCTCTATGATGATGCATCTTTGGCAGGATCACAACCAGCATCAACAAAAAGGAGATGCTCCTGTAAACACCCCGAATTATCACCACCAATACACTTTCAAACATCCAACTGATCTCGTTCTTCAAAAAGATGATTATGTTACGTGGGCAATGGAGATGGAACATTATCTTGAGTATATTGATAATGAGTCTGGATAGTGATTCAGATGGAACTCAAAGAAGAGATGTCAGCAAAGGTAAGGATGTTGATACAGGGTTCTTCTGCCAACTCACAGGAAGAACAGTCGCTGATGAGAAATAGAAAGGAAAGCATGAGAAACTCTGTTGATATGACTGTTCAAAAGATCATCATCAGACGTTTTCATGGGCAAGATGGGATGATGCCAAAGAGATACTGGGCAGCTATCAAAACAAAGTTTGGTGGAAATGTCTTAACTTAAGAAAAATGCCATAAGCTGTTTTTGATGAACATCAGTTTGAGGCATTTACTATCTCTTCTAAGAAAGTTTGGAGATATGGGTATTGATAGGTTCAAAAACTACTCATCACAGTTGGATGCCTTGGTGTAGTGTGTCTGATGAAGATGGCAAATCATAGTTCTTGAGGTCCCTTCCTCCTGCGGTGGGACAGTTTAGCTATGACAATGAGAACAAAGAAGAATATTGACACACTGTCAATAGATGATTTATACAATAATCTGAGTGTATTTTGAACAAGACATCCAAAGACATCATTTTTCTTTCTTCCCTGGCATCTCTGATAATGTGGCTTTTTATTCTCAAGCCAAAAACTTCCTTCAAGCAAGACCAAGCCTAAGCCAACGCTCAGGATGTTATAGTTCTTATACACTTCCTCTTCAAGCAACACAAATGCTACTCATGGTCTTGCTGATGAATTTTATCATTCTTTTTTAGCCACAAATGCTGATGATGTGGATTTGATACACTGAATATCTAGATCAAATGATGACCTGGATTTGAAGAGATGGATATAAATTGGTCAGATTGCTATGATGCCATCAAGATCAGAAGTTCTACAGTAAAACAGGCAGAAGGCCAAGAGTGGATGGAAAAAAAATTGAATAGTGCATTTGATAGATGAAAAGTTGTAATGTTTCATTGCCACAAATATGGCGAATTTTGCTAGGCAGTGCAAGTTTTAAAGGTACAAAAAGATGGTAGCTGGCAGGAAGCAAGTATTTGAGGTCAAGAGTTCAAGCCCGTAAGAACTGAAAAGGAAGCTTAGATGAACCATTGATGAAGTCAGATCAATTAGGGTAGAGGCAGATACAGAGAGGTAACTCAATCATGCTTCATGGCCTTCACTGTGAATAATGATTGGTATCCAAGTGTTCTAAATTATGTTTAGATTCATACAATGCACTTCAAGTCTAAAGTATGATGATTGCAATCTGAATATCGGTACCCAGAAGCTGCCTTAGTTTGCCATAAGCTTAGCTGTTAAGAAATTAGAATTCAGCTTAATAGCCTATCCCACAAACAGCAATCATCCTCTAAATGAAAATTAAATTTTTCAGGCTAATCAAATTTTTGAAAAAAGATGATGAAAAGCTGAAAAGTTAGAAGAATAGAGAATGAAAGCTGTAAAAGATAAGATGTTTTACAAAACTGTTGATTCTTGGTTTGCTTCTTCTAAAAATCTATGGAAGCTAGTTAGATTATGGGTGAGCTCAACAGTTAAGATGGGTTTAGGGTATGGCATCAAATCAAATGTGAGGTTCCTGGATATGAGGAAGAAATACAGTAGAGGGGTATGTCTTGCATTTTTGTTAGAGAGAAAGAGATGCAGGAAATAATCAAATCCCACTATACAGCAGATTCAAACAGGTTGAGTACAAAGGTGTCCCTCATCCTCTTAGTGGTGATTATACCCCTAGAGAACAGGAGGTCATTAGTATGATTCTCGTATGAAGTTCATGGCAAACATGGACCGTCAACCTAAATCTCCTTCGTCCTACAGTGTCTAATGCCATAGTTCCATTGTTTTCTCCATCTGTCCTTTATATGACGTGATGGGGAGTTTTGGAACTGTGTTTAATGCAAATTCCCTACTGTTTACTCATCTTGTCAATCCAATTGACACGTGATGGGGAACAAGGACCGAATATCCTGACTCCATTCAGTCCAGGATAACCTACACAATATACATTTCTATTGAGCAGGTTACCATAGTCCAACCAAACGACTCACCACAAGTGCCTGAACCACAACAAACTGTTGACCCTAGTTGCTGCACAGCATGGTAAAACTCTAGGCCAACCAATTAGAACATCCAGTGTCTCCTTCTAGCTTATTTCTTAACTCATAGACAAAATTGGAATCAAAGAATGAAAGGGAATTACGGCTGCAGGCTTTCTTTTGAAAGAAAATCATGTTTTGTGTGTGGAAAGTCTTTGAGCACTTGATTCAGGATTGAGACTATTATGAGAAAAGATATGCAAGGGAAGCTGACTTTTAAGAGCACTAGGAGTAATACAAGCCAATGTTAGGCAAGTACACCAGCTGGACTAACTCATAACAGGGGGTGAATAAGCCAAATCAATTCACTCTCCGACTGTTACAAACTAAATCACATTTGAATTCCCAATTTTATTTCTGCCCTAGCAGAACTATTATAAATTGGTAGGGAAATGTTAATACTTGGCAAGCAAAATGTTAGTTCTGGTAAGGTTGCATTGTTAGTTCTGGCATCATATTAAGTCTATTCGTTATTCATTGGTACTTCTAGTTTAATATGGCAAGAGCAACAAGTGTTTAATTCTGTAGATGTCTGTTAATTCTGGTACTAAAAATAAGTCTGGTGGTTCTAGGAGTTAATACTAGGCAACAAATGTTAATTCTGGTTAGGGTACATGTTAATACTGCCAGAGTACACCAGCCCCTTTGTATAACAAACCAGACTTCACAGTGCAATTTTAAAAGTCCAAGACATGTTTTTCAAAACAAAGAGTCACCTTGAAAATAGACTTTTACAAAGAATACAGCATTATGCAATGGCTCTCAAATAATTATGCTGGTTAAGGGCAAAAATGGGGTACTGCTGTTAGACTCAGCATGTTGTGTTTGGAGAAAAAAACTACTACACTCCAATCTCAATAGTGGACCAACCCCTGATCAAATATTCATGTTTCTCAAGGTCCACAAGGCAGACCCAAGCCTATGCAGGCATGGGTCCCAAAGAGAAACTAATCTCATTGTGTATGTGCAGGATCATCCACTGAAGCATATGGAGCATAGAGGTATTTTTGATAGTGGATGTTCTCGGCACATGCTTGGTAACATGGTGCCATCTTGAAGATTATTCAAGGAACTAAACCAAGTGTGGTCCGGGATCTTGTTACATTTTGGGGAAGTAAAGGATAGTATCGTGGTAAAGGTATATTAGTATTAGGAAATTTAGTTTTTGATGTGTGGCTTTTGTGAAAGAACTTGGACATTTTGAAAACTTATTCTTCCATATCTCAGATATGTGATAAAAGTTAAATGTACCTTTTTACTGAAAAAAGTGTGTTTTGTGGTGTCTCTGACTTCAAGCGGCCTGATGCAAATCAGGTTCTTCTTAAAAGTTTAGGCAACACAACATGTTATTACTTTTGATATGAAAACTGTTGATTCTTCAAAAGGATACACTTGTTTATTAGCAAATGCTTCATCTAATGAAGCTAAATTATTGGCACAGGAGGTTCTGGTCACTCTTAGTTTCAAAAAAATTTAATAAACTTGTAAAGGATAATCTAGTTAGAGGGGTTACCTTCCAAGGTTTCAAACATTGATCCACAATTAGGAGTTGCTTGGCGAAGGGAAAGGGCAACAGGCTCTGTAAGGCCTAAAGTTCGTAGATATGAACACACCCACTACATACCTTGATATGGCTTATTTGGACCAACTTTCTGTGAGAAGTGTCATATCAACCATGCAGTACTGTTAGTGATTACTGATGACTAGGTTTTTTCAAAGGTTTTGTTGGGTTTCTTTTTAGACAAAAAGGATGAGACTAGTAGCATCCTTAAGACTTTTATAAGACATGATAGAAACCATAAATCAAAAGTAAAAATCCCAATTAGATCAGATAATGGGAACAGAATTTCAGAACAGGTGTATTGCTTGAGTTCTGTGGAGAAAAGGGGTATAAAACAGGAGTTTAGTAATGTAAGAACTCTAGCAAAATGGGGTTGCTGAACGAGAGAAATGAATAGGACCCTTATAGAGCTGCTAGGACTTTGCTAGCTGACTCACTCTTATGGCGCTACCCACTTTTGGGCAGAAGCACGTCAATCTGCTGCTATTACCTTCAACAGGGTACAGGGTGTGGACCAAGCCTCAGAACAAAACACCATTAGGAGATCTTGTTTGGCCCAAACCCCCAATCTTGGCTACATAAAAGCGTTTGTGGTGCTATGTGACCATGATCACATACTCTTAGCGCCACTAGGAAAGTGTTTGATGGAAAGTCTGAATGAGGGTTTTTCTATGTTGGTGTACTCTTGTGAATAGTAAAGCCTTTAGGGTTTATTACTTAGTCACCAAGAGAGTGGAAGTAAATCTTTCATGTTAACTTTCATAGAGGAAAAACCAATGTGACAGGGATTTAGGACATAGGCGGGATGTGTTGACTTAGACTTTCTCCCTACAGACTCTGAATGAACGACTATACCTGAATCTTTGCAAATTCAAGGCCTAACCCTGCAGCGATTCAAAAGAGGTTCATATTGATAATTGATGTGCAGACTGAAAAGAGGCTGGAGAACTCCTGTGGTTTTCTTCTATTCATTGAAACAGCAAGCTGGTTTACTGAATCACAATGCTACAAAGAAGAGTCACTCCTAAAGAAGCCATCTTCTACTCCAATATCCAAGTCTGCTGATGACATTATGGTCTTTAGAAAGAGCTTGTGCCACTTGCTTTGAAGAACTTAGGACCCTAGTACTACAAAAACACCTACCAGTACTAATCTGTTAATACTTGGTAGTAGTGATTTTGAATACTGGGTGTGAGCAAAGTTTCTCCTGGTCATATAGAAGCTGTCGCTCCTAGTGCTCATAATGTAGAAGAGGTCTTCTCTGATGATGATGATGATGAGATGCCTGAAATAAGGATTTATGATAAATCAAGTGAAGGTATTTTTGAACAAGCCTTCTTATGATGAGTGATTGGTGTGTGTGGGGCTTATTACTGATTTGACAACATCTCCTGATGAGGTAGATGATCATCACCAAACCCCACTCTAAGGATTCACAATGTACATCCTCAAAGTCAAATCCTTGGAGATCCCAATACACCTGTTCAGACTAGAAGCTCTCTCAAGAAACTCACTGAGGCTCATGCTCTAGTGAGCTACATTCAAGCTCACCAAAGAAGCAATCATAAAGATCACAAACACTGCCTTTGTTGCTTGCTTTCTATCTCAGTTTGAACAAGGAAAGTGACAGAAGCCTCTATGAGATGGATGCTGGGTTGAAAGCCTATGCCCGAAGAACTGTTGCAGTTAAGCTCAACAAGGTATGGGTTTTGGTTGATTTATCCCAATGGTGCTAAGGTGATAGGTACTAAAATGGGTTTACAGAAACAAGAAGGTAGAGAGAGGAGTAGTTGTCAGGAAACAAAGCTCGGCTAGTGGGCTCAGGGTCATTGACAAGAAGAAGGGGATTGACTATGATGAGGTTTTTGCACCTTTGTAGCAGAATTGAAGCTATCAGGTTTAGGTTAAAATACGTATAGATCGCCTAATACACTACGAGACTCAAAAATCAAAAATCTTAAAAAGATTCACTTTTTGATATTTTTACCTGATTTTTCTTGTACTTCTTAACTATCTTAGACTATTAGAACCTTAAAAACACAAACTTTAATGTTTTTGACACGAAAAATTTGAAATCAAGATTCTTGGTACAAAACCCTCTTGGTATAAAACCCTCTTGTCAACATTCCTAGAGAAGCATGGATACAAGAGGGGCACCATTGACAAGACTTTATTCATAAGAAGAAACAAAAAGGATATCATGTTGGTTCAAGTGTATGTTGATGACATCATTTTTGGATCTACCAACAAGTCTTGGTGTGATGAGTTTGAAGCTTTGATGCAAAGCAGATTTCAAATGAGTTCCATGGGTGAACTTACATTTTTCTTAGGTCTACAAGTCAAGCAGAACAAGGGAGGCATCTTCATATCTCAAGACAAGTATGTAGCTGAGATACTCAAGAAATTTGATCTTGTGAATGTCAAAGCTGCCATCACTCCCATGGAGACCAAGTTGCCTTTGACAAAGGATGAGGAAGCTTTTGATGTAGATGTACACTTGTACAGATCTATGATAGGTTCCCTCATGTACTTAACTGCTTCTAGACCTGATATTATGTATGCAGTATGTGTTTGTTCACGTTTTCAGGTAACTCCAAAGACTTCTCATCTCAATGCTGTCAAGAGGATCTTCAAGTATCTCAAGGGCAAACCAAACTTGGGATTATGGTATCCTAGGGAATCACCCCTTGATTTGGAAGCATTCTCTGATAGTGACTATGGTGGTTCCAACCTTGACAGGAAATCCACAACAGGTGGTTGTCAATTTCTTGGTCAAAGACTTATCTCATGGCAATGTAAGAAACAGACTATTGTAGCCACTTCAACAACTGAAGCTGAATATGTAGCTGCTGCAAATTGCTGTGGACAAGTTGTTGTGGTTCAAAATCAATTGTTGGACTATGGTTTCAACTTCATGAATACCAAAATCCACATTGATAATGAAAGCACAATCTGCATTGTGAAGAATCCAGTCTATCATTCTAAGACCAAACACATTGAGATTCGTCACCACTTCATCAGGGATTGTTATGAGAAGAAGCTCATCAGTGTGGAGAAAATCCACACAGACTTAAATGTTGCTGACTTGTTGACCAAACCATTTGATGGACCTCGGTTTAATTACTTGGTGGTATCATGGTAATGATCAACCCATAGCAACATTTAAGGGGAGGCTTAGATGTATAGTTTGTTCATTATAATAGCTAAGTAATTTTAATTCTGTTAGTTTATTATTTTTAATCCTGGTAGTTATATTCTATTAATACTGGTAGTTAAGTAGGTTTAATTCGGGTAGTTAATTTCTTTTAATCCTGGTAGTTATATGTCGTTAATCCTGGTAGTTAAGTAGAGTTAATTCAGGTAGTTCATACACACTTAATTCTGGTTGAAATAGAGTTAATTCAGGTTGACTCTTAATTAATTCTGTTTGACCAAAATTAAGTCTGGTAGTGTAAATTGTTAATGCTGGTGGTTTATGTTAATGCTGGTTGCGGGAATTTTGACTTTTTTCTGAAGACTAAATCACTATTTAAATGTAACCGTTATAGAATTTTTACTGCGCAAAAGATCCCACAGAGTACTATATATGAGAAAAAGTTTGATTTCTCGTTTCATACTTTTCCTTTTATTGCTATCTCCTTTTCTTTTGCAAAGTCAAAAATATTCTCTCTAACGAATATAGTCCAGCGTTCTGCTACCAGCATCTACATTTTAATTCACAATAAAACCTAAGTACTTAATACGGGTGTCACATGGCTCAATTGAATTATTGTGACAAACACAATCAAGTAGGGTTTTTGCGCAAGCCTAACGAGAGTGCAGGGTTTGCTGAGATCGTGGATTTTCTTCGAGGTTCCAACCTCAGGTATGCTTTGACAGCTAATCCAACTATCTATGATTCTCTTGTGAAACAATTTTGGCAGAGTGCTGTTGCAAGTACTAGAGAAGATGGGTCTCTAGAAATTAGTGCAACAGTTGATACCAAAAGGTACATAATCTCTGAGGCGTCAATTAGGGATTCACTTCAATTAGATGACGCCACAGGAATTTCAATGTTACCTAATGATGACCTTTTTCAGGGAATGGGCCAAATAGGGTATCCTACAGATGGAACTTTTACCTTTTGGAAAAGTTTCTTTACACCACAATGGCGATATTTGGTCCACCATCTTTTGCACTGTATAAGCTCTAAAAGTGGTGGATGGGATCAATTTGGTAGCAATATTGCTACTGCTTTGATCTGTCTATCCACTGGTAGAGTTTATAATTTTTCAAAACTCATTTTTGATGGTATGATGGCCAATTTGAAGAACAAGAAAAAGTTTTTGATGTATCCCCGTTTTCTGCAAATAATTTTGAATATTCAAACAGAAAACAAACACCCTTATCTAGCTGTGAGCCTGACCAAAAAGATATTTGGGAATATGAAAAGGGGTTTTCAAGGGGCACCAAGACCTTTATTGCCCTCTATGTTGCTTGTTGCTACTAACCCTATTGCAGGACAAGAACATGCTGCTCAAGCTCAAACCCAACCAATACCTCCACCTCCACCTATTCCATCACCAACACCAACACCTATCCCAACATCTACATCTCCACCTCCAATTATTCCATCACCAACACCACCACCTATTCCTACACCTACATCACCACCACCACCACCTGAGACTGAACCTCCAACAGATGAGCACATCTATGAGGAGCAATCTCCTGTCCACCATCACTTCTCACCATCACAAGCACAGGCTCCAAGTCACATGCCTACAGATGATTTGCTTCAAACAGTTCCCAAGTTGATTTCAAGAATAGATAGCCTGGAATTGGATCTTAAACAAACCAAGCTAACCATGGGAAATGCAATAGTGAAGCTAGTCAAGAAGGTGAAGAAGTTGGAAGGGTTTCTAAAGAAGAGGAATTTAGTGTTGACAGATTCAGAGGATGAAGAACAGAGTTCAAGGAGGAAAAGTCAAGCTGAACCCTCAAGATTCTTCAAAACAAGGACTGGTTTACACCTCCCTACAGACAAAGCACATGCTTCAGGGGAAGGAACAAGAGAAGAAATAAGCCCAAACACTCTTGAAGCAGCCAAAACTCTCTCAAAGGTTGCCTCTTTAAAGTCAAGGTCAATTGACAAAGGAAGGAGGTACAAGAGAAGAAAAGAGTCTACAGGCAAGAAAGTAGTCTCAAGCTTGGACTTTCAAGAAGATAAACTGGTCTAAAAAATTAATACTGCAGGTGAGGTTATGCCTGCTTAGTAATTAAGTTAATACTGCTAGAAAAGTTAATACTGGTATATTGACCTTAATACTGTTATTGAGCAAGACAGTACTGCTGGTGAGAATAAAGGACAATGAGAAGGAAAGCCCTAGGCTCAGTGAAGAAACTCCCAAAGAAGACCAAAGGAACAGATCTTACAAGAAGAAGCTAGCCTTGGCAGAAGCAAAAAGATTGGATTCCTTACAAAGAGAAAGGAGCTGAGCAAATTCATTTTGGAGCTCTTCTAGCATAAAGTATTGCAGAAGACGAAAGAGTTGACTGACAACAAAGAAAAGAAAAGCTCAAGTACAATGAGGCTCAACACTATACAAATGAAGGATAAGGACTTGATTAGAGCAAAACTTTAAGCCCAATGCAAAGTTATCAAAGAGCATGCTTGAAGTAAACTTCAAGAGAAGACTTTTGCTAAGAAAATGGGGACCTGTGTGAATCAAAGAAAGAAGTTCTTTGCTGAAGAAAGACCAAAGCTAAAGAGGAACAAGCCCCATGACCCAATACAGCTAAAGACTTACATGATGAACGACTTAAAGAATCAAGGGTCAATCGAATTAAAATCAGCTGAGGAGTTGAGCTTGAAAAGTCCAAAGAAGAATTTGACAAGCTTATAAAACAAATTGACTCTTTTGCTCCAATAAGTTTTGAAGCCACTAAAGATAGCTTGAAAAGATTTGGTGAAGAGCTTCAAACAAAGACTCCAAAGAGACTGAAAGAAGACAAAGATGATGAAGCAAAAGATGATGAACCAACAAAGAAGCTTGGAAAGAGAAGAAAACAAATAGCCAGAAAAGGTATGCATACAGGTGGATGAGAATGTCTCTGATGATTCAGATAAGGTTGATGAGCAAGAAGAGACTAACACAGGTACTGAAACTCCTTTGAATCCTGTTCCTGTAGCCATGAAAACACCTAGTGTAGCTACTTATAAGATTATCAAACAAGGGGAAAAAGGAGTATACCAAATTGTTAGAGAAGATGGAACAGATATAGTATACATTAATTTTGGAGCTATGTTAAAATCTATATCTAGGGATGACCTTACTGAGTTGTACAGGATAGTTATGAATAGATATGGGTTGGATGGGCCTGAGGATAAGTTAGAGAAGGGTTTCTGGAAATGTTTAAGAATTATGTTTGAAGAACCTCTAAGCACAGATTCTATATGGAGTGAGATAGAACAACAAAAGATTGTAAGTTGGAGATACTATGATACTAGTAGGGTACATTGTTTGAACTTAGAATCTATGGATGTTTATTTGTTGTCTGATAGAAAATATCCACTTCCTGCTGAGGTATGTAAAACAATGTTGAAAATGAAGCTTTTGGATGGAAAGATGAATGAAGACTGCTATAGATTGTTGAAAATGATGGAAAAACAAGCAGGCATTAGAAAGTAATGAAATGTGTAGGGTTGAAGGCCTAGGATAGAAGTTGAGAAGGATAACACTTGGTGAAGGTGCTATGCACTAACACAACAAATGGTTATCAGTTCACCATGTCTAACCAACATAAGGACTGGCTAGTCCAAGAGCAAACGGCTCTTGGGAAAAGACTTCTCAAATCCGTCAATGTTGACAACTTGCAAATAAGGTTGTATGTTTTTTCAACTCACCCATATCTATAAAGTGAGAGAGTTGGGCTAGCCCACAAGTTTATGGCTTGTGGTAAAGGCTGTGGAAAAACCATAACTAGTCCATAAGATTATGGCTTATGGTAAAGACAAATTGCAAATCCATATTAGATGGTTGACACTTTACCAAAAAGTGGTTGGTATCTCAACTCACCAAGTTTCATGTACAAAGAGTTGACATGGTTCTCAATCCACCATGGAATTTACCTTTTCTAGGTGCCAAAGGATTGACTAGCCCTGAGCAAACGGCTACAGGGGGGGGTTTAAAGGCATATCAAATCGTTATGTTGAACAGGATGGCCAAAAACCATATGTATTCAACTCGCCCAATGTTTCAGTACGAGATTGAAATGGTTTTACAGTTGATCCATGGACATACACTTTCTGGGGTGGCCAAAGAACTGACTACTCCAGAGTTAATGGCTAACTGGTAAAGAGACATCAAATCCATTTAAATTTTTCAATGATTCACCTCTCACAGGAGTTAACACACCTGGAAGTGATGAGAATAGAATGAAACTTTATGATTTGATGTACAATATTGTCAATATTGCTGAAGAGTCATTGAAGACTAGTTGCTGTCAAGATTTGAAGACTTGAAGACATATTATTTTGAAGACAGAAGTTCAAGACAATCCTCTAAAGCCCAAAGTGAAGCCAAAGTACAAAGAAACTTGAAGTTCATGAATGAAGATCAAGTTAGGGGAGGATTGTTAGGAAAATATTGTAAACAGACTTAATACTGTTAGTATTAAAGTTAAGTCTGTTAGTTATAGTTAGTACTGATAGCTGAATAGTTAGTACTGTTAGTATAGAAGTTAAGTCTGGTAGAGCAAGTTAAGTCTGCCAGCATTAACTTAAGTGTGACAGTATTAAAGTTAATACTGTTTGGTCAGACAGTTAAGTCTGTTTGTAATTATAGTAATAGTTATCAATTAGCGTTAATCTAGGAAGAGATAAGCATTATCTCTTAACGCGTTTAGGGTTCCTTAAGTTTATAAAAGGAACATAGAATAGTATTGTAAACATATGAGTTGATTGAGAATTTACAATCAAATAGTAATAGTAATAGCAAGTTTGATATTTGTTCTTGTGTTCATCTTGGTATAGATATTGATATTCCGCGTCAATATTTATATTTACGAGCATTGTCCCCTCTCAATAGTGTCCTATGGATCCATCAAAGGACTATAAGTCATGTAAGGCTCATTGAGATCCTGTTTATAAGGACCTACATCTATCACAGAATCGCCATTCATGATTACAGAATCAAAAAATACTAAATTCGATTGCTGGAAATATTAAAACTATAGGAGCTGAATCAAATGATTATCATATAAACAAATATTAAACGCAGTGGAAAAGCACCTATCAACAAATCCATAGAGTCATATAATCAATCAAAGTTAAGATAAGAAAAGTAATACCTTTGTAGCGTGATCGGTAGAATCAAATGGTGACCTTTACCTTAACACAAAACTTCTAATGAAACCAAGTGATCAAAGGAGATCACATCTATGATGTATCTACACTACACTTCCTTGTATACCAATTGATGCTAGTCTTAACTCAGTAACCTTAGAATTTACCTTGAATAATCTAGATACAAAGTTATAGGAAAACAAGAACATAAAAAACCATCCAAAGAGTATGTTTGTGCCGTGTATTTATAAGAGGGAGGAGGGGAGAGACATTTGGAAAGTTGTAATCAAATTAATATGGGAGTCAATTAGGAGATCATCACATTTAATTTGATTGGTCAAACAATCTTATCCTCTCCCTTAAGACCATAAATGGTCGGCCCCCATATGGCTCATATGGGCCTCCTCTTTTTTTTCCAAGTCCAATTAACTAAGTACAATACTTAGTAATTAGAAGCCCAATAGTTATCCCATGTTACACGGGTTATTTATATACCGTAAATACAATAAATACGATATATAAAATGGTACCTCAGTGTATATGTGTGTGACCCCATAGGCTCACATGTGTCTAGCCATATACTTATTTATTATGACATGAGCATACTCCAACAGCTCCTACTTGTGCACGTCATAATAATCAAGTAATTATACAAGCAAAGGTTAGCGTCTAGCAACACGCCAATGCCCCATAAAATAAAAAAAAACAAAAAAAAAAAAAAAAAAAAAAAAATTTAAAAAAAAAAAAAAAAAAAAAAATAAAAAAAAGGAAAAATAAAAAAAAAAAAAAAAAAAAAAAAAAAAAAAAAAAAAAAAAAAAATAATATATATTATAAAATAATGTAATATATATTTATGGAAATATATAAAAAAAATATATAAAAAATAGAATTATATGAGGATAGTTTCATAAACATCTTATTTTAAATGGTTTAGATATCAATCATCCTTTTGTTGCAGATACTCTGTTAAACATTTGACATGGATCATAAGTCATTCTTGTGTTTAACAATTTTGTTTCTCGATATAGACATTAAACTAGATTACCAAATTAATTAAGTATCATCTTAATTACATTTAGGTGCGGCCACACATACATCTGTTTAAATCATCGAGGGGCCCAGTAGTATCTTACTCCATATCATGTGGAGAAACAAATCTTATTTTGACTGCACGTGTCCGTTATGTGTTTCATATCCCTCCTAAAAATGGCCTTTATAGCAGCCTTCAACAGGTCAGTGTTGAACCATATCAAATATTGACATTCCACACACATAAAACCTACTTGCATCTCAAGTCTGAGGATGAGAGACATAACCACTTGCGATATTCACTATTGACGCTGATCCATGTAGTGAATACTTATAGGTTGGGTTAGTCCAATGTTCATCCAATGAACAACATATGAGTTTGGCGGTATCATCCATTAATATTAATACTATATGAATATGACCAAAACAATCACATTTGCCTTAATTCAATGATACTCTTGTATCATTAACTGACAATGGATGATTTAGAACAAATAAGTTGTTCATAGATTTAAACATGTTAATATAGAACACAGTTGTATAAATGAAGGCGATCATACCAGGTATATCAATTCATTGCTTAATATAACTGCTTAACGTTCCATTATCTAAATACTAAAAACAGATATACATGAGACTACTTACGGGTCGAAGTCCAATGTTCCTAGCATGATAAACATGTTTGGTACAAGACATTAACTTTTTAGAAATACCAACTAAGTTGTCATCTGAATGAATCTTTGAGAATACTTGTTTCAAAACTTACAAGTAGTGAAGGTTTTGAATCATACAATGATTGTCATTTTGTATATGTACGTTCAAGTGCTAATAATACTGGCATCGCCACAATACATTACATAGGTTTTTTGGAGCAAGTAAAATCACCTAATAAATAATCTCTATAGCTTCCCAAACTATGAAGTATTCTTTTTTTAATGAATAGTGCAACAATCTTTCAATCAAGCAGGTCTAGTCAGCAGTATTAGCATTTATGATGAAATCCTGCTATGACTAGGGTTGAGAATCATCTCAATCAAAATAAGCATTATTGTATAAACTCAACACTAATCTCCTTATTAAAATCCGAAACGATGAACATTCCTTTAGTCCTTGCAGCCCTATGTTTAAAAAAAAAAAAAATTTTTTTTTAAAAATTTCCATCTCAATATAGTCTAATGACTTTCACTTAGTTACTATGGTTGTCAGTTCATCTTGCATTCATGCAAGTGTTACAATTAGCCTAATACATATCATGACATACATAATGAAACCTTTTAGCTAAACTAAACGTTTTCATGCATGTGTTCAACTCATCAGGTGAGATAGAACTTTGAGTCTTGCTCAATGATGTGTCATATTGTGTTAGACACTGTTAATCGTCATATGTTTATCCTAATAAACATTTGTTTCAAGGTTGTATGTTTTATTTCGTATACGCTGATAGAAACATTATTCCAAACTAGGATTAAAATCAAGCTTAGGTTGAAATATTATTTCTATATGTTGAAAAACATATGAATATAAGAAAAACAAACATAATGCTTTACGACGTAGCTTTAAGGCTTACCCGAGTTATCGTTGTTTTTTCATCAAAATCAAATTATTGATTAACTTACGATTCCAGCTCCTATATGCATCTCTAATCCACACGTGGATTTTTTACAGCCTGCACATTTTCTAAAGATAATTTGGATTAAAAACCCTTTTGATTACAAAATGTCCTGGCAAAGGTAATCATTCAAGAAGGAGTTTTGACATCCAATTGACATATTTCGTATTCATGAAATCAAGTATCGTAATTAATATCTTTATTCATTTAACACTCGCAAGGAAAAAAAGCTTTAATCATAGTCAATCGCTTGAGTATAAGTAAAACCCTTACCACAAGGCTTGCGTTTAAATGTGTGTACATCTTTATCCCTATTAGTCTTCTCATAGAAGAAATAATTTAACCTCTCATTCTTACTGATTGGTGGAAGATCAATCAAATTCCAAAAATGATTTTTCTTTCATGGACTACATCTTAACATTTATTATGTCGTTAGCTAGTGCATTCAGAAGGTTGTGTAAGAAGAGACTTTCTCCAAAAACATATGCTCCCACTTGCTTTATGTAAGAGGAGACTTTCTCCAAATAAGCAGCAAGTTGAGTAACAATAAAATTATTCTTATTTGGGAGGTATAATATTTACTGACAGTTCTTGACTCTAGTTTGCTAATAACACGCTTAACATGATCTCAACAAATTCAAAACTTTAGTTAAGACTTAATGGGAGTCTTCATATTCCATAACCTGATGGTGTCTTAGTTACCTTCTTGGTTGGAACCATGTTGAGTAAACATGTGGCTTTATTCAATTTTGTTAACCTTGATAATATTAGAGGTAATGTAGTTAAAGTTATCAAAAATCAAATAATATCAATAGAGTTTGATTTTACAGATCAGACATACCATAGCGATTTAGTATTCTATGAGTAATAAGATTATGAGACAGTATCACAATCTCTTAGATAACCTAATACCCTTTGGCTTACATACTTGCCAATTTGTTCAAACATCACTAACAGTAATTTTAAGCCAATTTCATGCTATAACGTAGAAGTCTTAGAGAAGTTCAAAGACTTTATGTACATGTCTTAACTAGAAGACATAACACGTTAATTGCTAACATTACGTTATAGGTCTTTGAACATTTCAATGACTTCATGTACATGTCATGACAAGGAGACATGACAAGTCAATTGCTTACTTTATAAGTCTTAGAATAGTTCAAGGACTTTATGTTTATGACTTTACAAGAAGTCACAAGCATATTAAATAAAGTATTATTGAATGCCGACTCTTGTCTTCAACTATCTTTCAAGTCAATTACATACTTCTTATTGATGTCTTTACAAGAAGACATAATCATATTAGCTAAACCTTTTAGTGAATATGATGAAGTAGGTATTTATTATTTCTTGACACTAGTTCTAAGTAGGGCGACATACATTGAGGTGTATAAGTCCTAGTAGAATATTAGCTTTCTTACCATGCGGTTAAGAAAGAAAAACCATTAGTCATATTGTTATGTGTTGTACCTTGCACACAATTAGGATTTCTCCCACTTATGCATGACACAACATCAAGTAGTTAAACAAGTGAGCATATTATGAGTCAGGTTATGATCCTGAGACTAGTGGGTTATGAGTCCACCATGCTTCCGTATGTTTGTATGAATAATATGACAATGTCACAGATATGATATGATTTAAGTCAAAACTAAAATCACATTTGCATTATAAGTATATCTAGAACTTTATTGTTTAATAAGCAATCATGCATAAACATTGTATAGATAACATTTTAGGCAGCGACATCAGAAAAGCGACAAGTTATCTAATAGAATGATATGCTATAATTCTTATAAAACTATGATGCTTCGTATGTGAAAAGTAATGTATTATTTCAAGACCAGCTAGAAATAAAATCGGTCACCTACAAGGTGATAAGCTCATAGCTCCCACTGAATTTAGACAACATTACATGTGCGTCTATATCAGTAGTAAAATGTGTTGCTCCCATTGGATGAGACAACATTACATGTGTGTCTATACCAATGAAGTGCAAGTCGCAATTTATTTACTTTTCTACTCTTTGAATATCTGCACATTATCACTAATGTGAGGCTCATGGACTAGCAAACATGTACTTAGATATTCAAGAGATTGCATCAAGTTCTACTATATATATATGATGGACTAGCCATCAATGCTATTCTTGAACTTGAAAGTTTTTGCATGCAATTCCTCATTCTACATTACCTCATGGGTGTGTAGAATCTTAGGAAAAATATCGAGTTTAAAGAAAACTACTAGAAAACATGCTATTAATTTCCTTTTCTCTTACGCGATTTATTGAGATTTTCATTTCTAAATATTAAAACTCATACCATGTCTTGACGCTTCAAGATGTATCATTTTGGTGGCTATAGAATACATGTTCTCTAGTCATCCAAATAAGATGTGTAACCGTACTTAACCGTTAGACTTTTACAAGATAAAACGATTTCTCGAGTAAGTATGCTTTGAGTTTGATTAGGATTGGAAAAATCAAGTGTTCCTATTATAGCTTTCTCAAACAAGTAGAAAGGATAGGAATAAGTCTTTTTCTTACAAGGAAAGAAGACTTAGTTTGTCTTCCTCTAATAAGGAAAGGAAACAAACTTTTTTTACGGTTTGTGTTGCATAAATGTCATTAATAGAAATACAAAGTTCAATTAGTATATTCAAATAATTATACCTTTTAAACATCAACTAACCCATTGTTATATAATAAAAAACAATTAATTTACGAAAGCTAAGCACCTCCATTGAGGTTCCACCATCACATTAGTTGCATCTGCTAGCAAATTGATATATTCAATAGTATGTGACGTTCACCAATTGCGAAAACCCTGTGCAATTCTTATACCGATATGTGACTCCTGACATTTTGTAACCGAAGAAACATTGTAAGGCTGGCATGTTATTAGTCCCATCTTGAGCTCGAGCCAAGGTCTCACATGCTTAACTCGATTAAGTCATCCAATGCGAGAATATGCGAGAATATATCTAGGTCTCACGCATAAAGAATAATCACCTTGGGTTACAATTTACCTATGTCTCATACAGAGTGAAGAGCAAATGCAAGTGTTCTCAACTAATTGGACGGCATGACTTAAATTTGACGGGTATTATTTTTTATAAATGATCAAAAAGTTGTACGAGGAAGCATGCATTCCATCCTCGTAGCAACAAGAGTTAAAAAATTATTTTTAACTTAAGTCTAATACTTGTTTTTATGTGTGTCAAGTTGTTCATTTTCATGACTAATATATATAACCTAGGTGGAATAAATATTAGTTTGAACAATACATTAAATAACAATTATAATATTTATTTAGTGTTATTTATAAAAACAAGTGTTTAGTTTCAAATCATATTTAAACTTTAAACTAAATTAAAGATTTAGTTTCTAAAATTGGTTTGTGTTTTACTTTTAGTTTTATAAAAACATTTGCAAGTTATATACATTCCAAACATATATAAGAGCAAACAAAACAAACAGAACCATAAGTATGCAAAGCCTCAACCGATGAAAAACCTATGCTTGGTCTCGTGAGCCATTACGAGAACCAAGAAGTCAACTAAGGGTTAACCACACAACCACAAGGAGGGCTCCCACTTGCTCCAAGAACCATCATGAGCAAGTGAAACCCCAAATGAATTTGAAGCCCAAAACTGCCATAAATTTCAGCTGACTTGACGGGCCTGAAACTCCTAGAAATAATCTTCCCAAATTTGAGCTCCAGTTGAAAAAGTTGTAGCCCCATGAGTTTTGCACCTGCTCCAAAAAATTCAGCTCCTAACTCTTTATAGAACTCTGGGAAATCCACTTTTAGTGGAAGTCACTCCAGCAGCAGCTCCGAATTTGACTTTATGCCTTTAACTCTTGCGCCATTCGAATCCAAACAACGGTTACAATAATTTGATAATTGAATACATTTATCCTATCATCTAACTACTGAAAAATGCCTAAACAATGGCTACAAAAAAATTAAAGACATACAAAAGGATGTCGAAACAATGGCAAAACTCAAAACTGAAATTAAATGCAATATCAAGCGAAACAAGTCACAAGTTGTCATGGTTTTCATTAGCTTTGCATGAACAACATAATAATACCATAATATCATGTATTAACAAGGTGTTGGATAAGTCCATGGCCAAACATGCATGTATTTGCCATGGAAACAAAATGATTAAGAAATAAATTGTTTAGCCAACCTATCGAAGAAATAAATTAACTAGAATTAAAACCCCGATGGGTACGTGTAACCAATGGCTTAAGGATCACTTAGTACTGTATTAAAGACCTTATGACAACCATTTAATTCAGAAATTAATGCCCAAGGGGCTGATTTATAACCGATTCAAGAATCGTTCTAAAACGTGCGATTTAGGCCCTTTTACACGTACCCAATAACAAAACCAGTTAAAGTATGCATAACAAATGACTATGAGATCAAAAATACTAGATCATAAGACCCTATTTGGGTCGAATTATTTT